>LAPY01000278.1:59927-79845 GCA_000970635.1 Eragrostis tef | reverse complement strand
GGCGGCGGGGCGCTTGGGGGCCATGCCGGCGAGTGGGAGGAGTCAGTTAGGGTTTACGGTGGGTTTGATTTGAATCCCGTATGCGGGATTTGCTCGCCTCGCCGCTATCGGGGTGTTGGGGGTGGAGGGTTGGGTGGGGAAGGCGAGGAGTCATCCAACCTTTTGGGCGGCGCGTGCGGTTCGGTGGGGCCTCTCGGTGGCGCAAACGACCAGGTCAAACGGGAACCCTCCTCGAGCCGGCTTGACACTTTTCACTGATATGTGGGCCGTGTCTGTCTGACTTCACGTCAGGTGAGTCACCAAGACAATAAATAATTGTTAGTACTTTTTTTGCGAATATTGTAGTACTATCTGAAAAAAAATATGTTAGTTCTATTTAAGACCTATTTGTTCTCCTTTAACTTTATTTTCTTCATAAAACTAGTAAGAATATATGAGTTTTATTTTAAAAAAATTAATTTATCTAAGAAAAATATTACAACATGCATTTATTTAATTGTATAGAATATGTGAAAAAATATACAAGTCTCTAGTCATAAGAACTAAAATATTTCAACTTCAATTAAATATTCCAATTTAATAAAGGAAGAAATGTTCCACTCAAATCTTTTCGTTTCGAAAATATGATTGAGAGATTTCAAGAATCTCGTACGATTGACAACTAGCAAATCTCATAAAAAAGAGAGAGATGATTGTCGATCAGTCGAAAGGCCTAAAAAATATAAAAGATTGCTCTGATTGATAAACAATTCATTACATGTCAGTGTAATATGCATCTGGTATCTCTAATGCTAATCTTTCCTGCTCCAAATACTTGGCCACTTCAACAAATGTGTGTGCTCCAATTTCCTAGTACCTCTTATATTTAACCATATGTTTCTTTGATTTGCTTGGCTGCAATTGAGCGAAATCCAAGCTTCTCTCGATCGACGGCGAATTCCAACGAGGTTAGCTCTAGGGATTGTCGTTAGGCTCAGGGTTTGAAGGGCTCCATGGCCGCCGTACCTAGAGGAGGAGCTTAGGAGGAGGCGGTTGGCCCGGCTAAGGTTGTGGGGAAGGGGGGCGGTTGGGTTAGGTTACGGTTAGGGCGAGGGAGCGTGAGCCGCAGTGGTTAGCACGGGCCGCGGATACGGCGGCGGGGATGGCCGGAGGAGGGCGATAGAAGGGGGGGGGATGCTCCGTGGAGGAGAGCGAGCAGTCATTTTTCAGTTTGAAATTGAAACGGACCAGAGGTTACAACTTAAAATTTTAAGCTGACAATCGAGAGAACAACAATATTCTCGGTCGTTTGATCGAGAATTGGTCGGCCCCTTTGCTTGTTGTATAAGAATACGAGTAAATAAAACATTTTGCAACGACAACTGTATCTCAGGCAGGAAATGCAGAGTGCCAAATATATTTTTGTTTGTGATACCGAGAGCCAAATATTTGGAAACATTTCTAGGGGGTGTGCTTTGATTTTTGTTTCTCTTTTGCTGGCACCATCATCGTAAATCAGCGTGTAATGCATTTGAAGGACAGCGAGGTCTTCATTTTCCTAAATTTTGTTTTAGAAATCTTTATGTTTGTTCTTGAAAAGACTGTGAATCTTTGTCTCAACTCTCAAGAATTGGCACCGATAGTGTGTGTGCAAGTTGTATCTATATGTTATAATCAGTTGTGGGATCAATGGTGTCAAACATCCCGTCGTTTCTAGTCTTCCGTATGCTCCATGTCATTAGGATTATGATTTCCATGCGGCAACTCTCATGAATTTGCACTTTTGAGGCCTTCTACGGCCTCCTCTAACATTTGGTATTTGCGGACCAATGGAGAGCCAAGATGCTATTGCAAAACTGCAGGCCAGAAAAAAATAATGCTGCGGAGGCTCCCTCTGCTGGAGAATTCAAAGGTGACGTGTAGCAGTGGCGGGGTTGGCTATGATTCATGGCATTCATATGAATGTAAACTAGGAGGTGGCCCGCGCATTTTGCGTTAGACCTGTTTTCATTATGTAACCATCTTTTGTTTTACGATATATTAAATTTTCGTGATAAAAAAAACTAAAATTACTTGGCTGTTATTTTCCTGCGTGCATATGTGAAAAGTGCAAACAATGTTTATACATTGCATAATACTTTTTATAGTTAACTTATGCTTTTGTGGGGCTGTTCAACCTTTTTTTTAGAATACTGTTCAACGGTTGTTGAAAAACTACATTTTAATACCCATCAATGATGTTTCAATATATGTGCATTTATATTTTCCAGACCATGAGAATAATTAAGGGCGACACAAAACGTTAAAGCAAACTTGAAGGAATAAATTACAGGATATATGGTATTATAAATTTAAAATTAATTTATGTGTACAGCCCAAGATTACTAATCTCTCTCTCTCTCAACACAAACACATGCACACAACATATCTCATATCGTAACACATTCAAAAAGTAAATCAAACTGAAAAGTTAGGTAAACGTGAGAAAAAGAAGCATACCTGCTAATGGGTGATTTCTGAGAAATCAAGGTAGTATGAAATTTTCCAGTTTGATATATATGCAGTTCACTATGACATGCACATATGCAGTAGTAGGCACCGCAAAGACATCACATTGTATGCCATATTTGAGGCTGCCCTCATGTGGATTGCAATGTCATACGATATCAATATTTGTCAAAAATAAGATCCACCGCCCCAGAGGCGAAGCCGCATAAAGCTACCCGAGCAGATATATTGTATACATTATTGGGTACTGAATTATTTGTCAAAAATAAGATCAATCGCTCCAGGGGTGAAGCCGAATAAGGCTACCCGAGTGCCATAGCACCAGGGTAGAAAGTTAAATTACGTGATTTGGCACTAATTTTTCGTCTAAATGGCACCACCCAAAAGCAATTGCTGGCACCCCCCAGTTGCTAGAATTCTAGCTTCGCCACTGCATCGCCCACACACTTCCCACATTACTGACCTTGTATCAGTGTTGCTTCCTCTCATTCATCACCGAAGCTTATGTGGCACAGAGTGACACTTTGCTTCCAAATATAGTATGCCTGCCTCGCCGACGGCCGCTGACTTCATGCATGATGGAATTGGGATTGATAACCGACCCTTGGGTCTGGCGTTCATCGCCAACTCTTGAATGGCAGCCTTGCCCCCAAGTCTTATGTGAGTTTATGATGAGAAAAAAGAACGCCCATATCCAACCAAGTCGTACTGGATCTCCTTTCATATAATGAGGCAGGGTACAATTCCAAACTAATTACAAAGATATTTTCATCTGACACGTACATGTGCACTACCGGTCAATTGTTGTTTCGATGGCTACGAAAAACATGCCGAGGAGACCTAAATGGATACGTTTTACTTCTCAGTTACGTTCTACACAGACTCCTCTACTTTTTTATTCTGAATTTAATTATTCCGAATTTATGCTGGACATCAGTTTTATTTGACATAGATTCTTGGTTTAATCTTGACCATTAAATGTCCATAAAATCCGACGGCTCATAGCTTTTCTTTTTTTCGATTAACGTGGTAATTTCGTGGCTTTGAGAGCGAACGTGGTGGCTCCCTTTTCTCTTTAAATACTAAGATAATAGATTCTAAATATAGGCTAAATGTTACTTAAAAATCCTGAAAAATATAGAGATTTGAGCTAAAAATGAATACCCATCCTCAAAAGTATTGAAAAAAGAATGCCCCGTCAAAAAATGAATGCCAATCTCAGCTCCGCCACTGACGTGTAGGAATCCAGTATACCATGTTTCTTCTTTGCAACATGTCCCTTGTATTATTTAGCCTGTCTCGAAGAGCAGTCAAAAGAAAACTTTGGCAGCAGGATTTCCACAGCCATCCATAAGTCGGGCCGACTGTAGCATGTCCGAAAATATGCTCCTTTTGCGAGGAGTATGTCCAACACTTGCTCGACTAGAATGCTTCTGTTAGCTGAACAAACCGCTCATGTGCAGCCACGCGCACGGGCTCGCCAAGCGCGAATTCACCTCCTCTCCCATGTAAGCCCGGGGACGAAACCGCACCTTTCGTGATCTGTAAAGTAGCAGAGGTTCTGGACGGCACGACTGAGACCTCCCGCGAGTAAAGCTCCTGGGAACTTCATGGGGAAAGGATGGAAATTGCAGAGCTGCTTAATTCGACGCTTCTAGTTGAAGCTCTCATCAGACCTTGATGAATGCTTTCAGTTATACAGGCTCGGTAGCGCAAGAGCCAGCGACCAGAACGAGAAACTCAACACAAGCCATACACACATAAGACATTTCGATCCGCTCTTACAAACCTATGCATGCATTTCTTGCGCGGTCGCAACTGATAAAGTGGGGCTGCACACTGCAGAAGTTCAGATACATGAGATTACAGGAGCAGCTAGCAACAATTGTACAACATGTCCTCTCGAACGCTAGGACAGCGACCAACCTCCTCGATCACCTTATTCACTGCACATGATCGGTGCTCAGCTAGCCTTGGCGATGTACACCTTCTGGTCGTCAGCTGCGGCGGCGCCCATGCGGAGGTGCCTGGCGCGGTACTTGCGGAGCTGCTCCCTAACAAGCTTCTCGTAGATGAAGGAGGCACCCTTGAACTGCGGGAGCACGAGCCAGGCGACGAAGAGCAGCTTGACCGGGTACCAGATGGGGATCCAGTAGAGGACCGGCTCGGCCACCATCTCCAGGAGCGTGATGAAGGAGTAGATGATCCAGTAGGACAGCCACTGCTCGTCGTCCAGCTTGGTCGGGCTCTCCATCGCGCACACCGACGCGTACCTGCACACGCATCCACATCCGCATCCCAACCCGAGAAAATCCATCAGAACGAGAGATCGATAATCAGGTCGCAGCTACTAGCTAGTACTGGATATAGCGGTCGATGCACTTACAGAGGGTATAGCAGGGTGATGCATGGCCTGCAAAACGGAACAGAAGAGCGAGGAACGCACACCCGTCAGATGTGGCTTGCACCATCAAAAAAGTTCAAAGAACACCGAAGAAACGAACGATGATCCGCCGATGGTGTGGAGGTGAGTGATGAGCGTCCACGATTTGCCCATTTCGCTCGCCTTCCCGACTCTGCTTGGCTTGCGCAACCAGATCGATCTGCACGGCACCCGGCGGCTAGCTGATGGACGGAACAGGAAGGAACTCACAGAGGAAGGAAAGGTTGATGATGGGACAGCGAAGATTCTCACTACTCTATGGAGGGAGAGACAGGGTAGCTTTATAGCGGGGTCACAGGTGGCGCGGGGCATCGGATGCCTGGCGTGGACGTGGCGTGCATGGATCGCTTCGAGTCGGGATCATCACAGCCCGACCGGCCTTCCCGGTAGGAGAGAACGTGCCCGTCCTCACTCCTCAGAGTAGTAAAAGCTGGCATGGTAGCCGTTCGCACCATGACACGAAATGGGCTCCTCGCCGCTTTACATGCCGTTCGGCCTAGGCTCCTTTGACTTCCGGTCTTCTCCGGCCGGCAGGTGAGGCGGCACGTGGCGACACGTGTGCCGTGCGCGAGGTATACGGGAATCGTGTCCACGAGCGAGAAGGACACGGCAGGAGCTTCTCGGTTCCTCCATGAAAGGTTCTGCGGCTTTATCCCGTGCCCGTGGCTGCCTGCCTGCACTTCTTCGTGCTTCTAAACGGGACGATTTGCATCTAAAACGAAAAACAAAAGCGATTTGGGCCCAGAGGTTTTGAGCAAATTATCTGGGCTTTCTTTATATAGGATTTAGCTGGCTGGGCCTTGGTTGTACCAGATCACTGAACTTTGTGTTCGTTCGCCTTTGGTGCATAGCCTGGGCGGCTCGTACAGTATTCGCGAGGCTAACACTGTGATCTTCCTATGCCTGTGCTGAGCAACCCTGACAACTAGTGCTTGATGCTTCAGTCTCACCTGTCGCCAAAGTACCAACTCGTCAATCAGGACCTATCAAGGTCAGATAATGCTCGACAAGAAAGCAGCAAATGGCGACATTTCACTCTAGGCTGAAAAAAGGGGGCGCGTTCGAGAAGCAGGGAAAGATAAGTTCTGGAACAAAAGAGAAAAGATGCAGCTTTGCATTATTCCTCCTCCGTCCCCAACCTGCAACCGTCACAACCCTACATCTGCTGCAACACCAGCGAATCATCACCCTGCTCGATCGTGCTCCTATCCCCCGATCAACCAAGCTGTTGTGTGATGTTGCCTGTTGCCGTCGTCGCTGATCGAATCCCTCCCTGAATTGCACGCAAGCAGAGCATGCTTGCTTGCCACTGACACAAAGCGTTCCGATTTCGTCGCCGTCGAGTCAGAATTTCAGACCCCGATCCGGGGATCGGGGTTCAACACTCGGCGGACAACTCGTGTCTTTTTTTATTTCTGTGATTTTTCCTTGATTTTTCGAGGGGTTTAATTATATACTTGGATGGACGTGGTGACGTTTGGCGTGGTGCTCGTCCTTGTCGTCACCATCGAGGGCGCTTGCAAGCGCTCCTCCGCCTCCTGATTCCTGATCCCCGCGTCCCGCCACTGCAGCCCTAATGCGCCGCCTCCTCGCCGTCCTGCTACTACTCCTGGCCCTCGGAATCCTGCCCCTTCCACGACCACGGCGGCGGTCACGGCCACTCCGACCCACACGACCACCACGAGCACGGGCACAGCTGCGGCGGAGGGGGCGACGCGGGTCACGGGCACCACCACCACCATCATCACCACGACGAACATGACCACCGCGAGATCCAGCGGCTGCTCCCGGAGGAGATGGCCGAGGAGGCGGATCTCGAGCTCGAGTCCTTCGGCTACGATCCCCACGACCACGGGCACCACCACCATCACCACGACCATGGTCACCACCACCATCACCATGGAGGCATGGAGCCCGAGATGTCGCCCATGGGTTAGGCATTTTCCGTTTCGATTCCATTCGTTTTGAGACGGGTTGCGTGAATTACTCATGAACAATTGAGTGATTTGGGGATTTGATCGGGCAGGTGTGTGGCTGAGCGCGATGGGGTGCTCGCTGCTTGTCAGCATGGCGTCGCTGGTCTGCCTCGTCCTCCTCCCTGTCATCTTCTGTGAGTGCCCCCCGCTTGGTTCACTGTAATCTGGAGATTATTTGCCTGCCCTTAGCTCTCCGCCCAACTGTTTTGTGTTCGTTTGCAGTTCAGGGGAAACCGTCGAAGGCCATGGTGGATTCACTTGCAGTGTTTGGGGTAAGCGTGCAGTGTCTAGCTATGAGAAGATGATACTAAACTGAGTTATCAAATGGATGTGTCTGCAATATAGTCAACTCTGACTTTTTTTTTTACATTCAGAGCTATCTAATTAATCTGCATTCCAAGTTTTACTGTTACATCCAACGAATGCAGCTTTAAATTACTTTGCAGCAATGTAGCCTTCTGCAGTAGCAAACTCACAAACAGTCACATTATTTCGCTGAAAGTCATCAAGTTTTTGTTATGAATTAGGGGCAACTGTTACATTTGAAGTGTTACCTGTCAACATTGTCCATGGTGTTAAATGACTTAGATTTGTTGAATGTTAATGTTAACTTTTAAACTAAGATCAGTAGAGAACACAACATTGTGCCTTATGAACTGGCACACAAGAGGCACCACCTATCCTATCATCTGTTTATGGTCATCCCTGAATTTTTTTTTAAAAAAAAAATCTTAAAAGGTGTGACACATCTGTGATGAGGATGATTTATCCAGAATCTTCACAACTAATTAAACAAAGGTTACGCGATACAAAATAAAATAGTGCCTCTGCTCTTGTTTTGCTAACATTTTTTTCTGATGGAATTTATAAATCAGCATGTATGTGTAAGTAACTGAATGGGCAATGCAGTACAAAAGAAGTCAGCACTCACATTTGAATGGTGTTTATATATGTAAAAGAGCAGCCTAGCATGAGGTGTAGCGCCTCAATTTGGAAATATGTACGATGCTGTTGTGTTGTACTGATAATATTTGTTTAGAGCTCTATGTTCCAGTGCTCTAGGAACTATTAGTCTGTTCATACTAATAACTTGCTAATAATTGAAAGTTAACAGCTTATGTGACTTTGATCGTTTTTGTTAATGTTTCTGCAGGCAGGAGCAATGCTTGGAGATTCGTTTCTTCATCAACTGCCTCATGCTTTTGGTATATCCCATGATAATTTCTGAGGGTTTTTTCTTTCCTGTTTTAATATTTCTTATATTTCTTCGTGTTTATTTGTATTGTACTACTGTACCACTATCAACATCAAATGTCATAATTTAGCATACTGTTTCGATAGCTAGTTAAGTTGTACCTCTGACCCCCTTTGATTTCTCAAGGACAGCATATTGCCTGTCATTTTTTTTAACCGATGCCTGTCATTTTTCACCCGTAAAGAAGGGTATCTTGACGGTAGCAAATGGATGATCTTTTCAAAGGGCCTGGAAAAGTTAGATTTTGCAGGAATGCTATGCAATGATTCAGTTGCTCCAATGTACATATGTGCCTAAACCAAGCTGGTTGCAGGCTTTAACTACTGTATTTACGTTCTTCTTTCTAGTTATGTAACATGTTATTACTCACCTCTGTACTTGTGGGTGCAATTTTTACTTCACACTTGTTTCTCACTTGCATTTTTTTTCTATCGCTACTCAGGTGAAGGGCACTCTCATTCACATGATCATGAGGGTCACGATCATGCTCATGAGCATGCACATGCACACTCCCTGGAAGATCTTTCTGTTGGCTTGTCTATACTTTGTGAGTATACCCTACACATGGCTATTCTATAATGTTTAATTTTTACGACCTTCTCTGCTGGGCCTTTCAAGATAGCAATACATTTCAGAAATGTATGTGTCCCTCTCTTTATTGATTTAGTGCTGATTACCATTTCCTAGAACCTGAATATGTTCAGTTCTGTTCTTTTTTGCCCTTCAGTAAACCTTTATCTTTTGGGCTGTTCGATGTAGATTAATTTTTAGACTATGGATGTGTCCCTTCATTGGTTGGGTGCTGCTTATTTCCTAAACTTGAATTTGTTGGTTTCGCTGTTTCTTATCTGGATATGTTCAGTTCTGCACTTTTGCCCAGGCATCAAGCATTATTGCTGTTCAGTAAACTCCTGTAACTGCACTGAGCTTATTCAAAGCATTTTACTTCTCGGCAGTCATCATTCTGCAATCTTTTTTGATGTTGAAACTTGTAGCCTTGTTGTAATCGTTTAAACCTCAACTATTCCATGCAGTTGGCATTGTATTGTTTTTCATTGTTGAGAAGATTGTGAGGTATGTTGAAGACAATTCACAAAATGGGGCTCATGGCTTGGGGCATGGGCACCATCATCATCACCACAAGCGGCATGAAAGTAGTGATAAAGCAAGGTTGAATCAGGCAAAAGCTGATCATGAGCATAAAGACGTGGACCAGGTGGGAGATGAATCTTTGGTTGATGGTGCAACTGGAAAAGTAAACAATGAAACTTGCCGTGAGTCAGAATCTACTATACGCAAGGTACATCTAACTCTTGATAGGAACTGTGGGTAAAAAATTACTAAATTATCCAAAAAATTTCTCTCAAGTCTTGATGCGCCAGTTGTTGCATGATTGCTTCACTTGTATGATCTAGTATTCTTTATGCCATTCATTTACATTTTGCAAATGTGCATGTTAATATATGATATGCCATCAAATCGCTTGCTCATAGTCAGCTCTCTCCGCATGTGACAATTAATTTCTTGAAATTGTGCGATAATGCAATTAGCTTACCATTTGGATTCCGAGTTCTTAATACATTTCGTGGATTAAATGGTGCTTATGCACTTTTCACACATGTGGTTTCAGCAGGGATCTTCTAGATTATCTCAAACCAGATTTTTAGCCTGCAGTACTATTGCTACTATAGACATTGATATCAACACTGTGCTTGGTGTAGGTTGATTATTCAAAGTCAGAATTTTTATATGCTTGACTGTTAGTTTTTATTTCTTTTCTGAGTTGCGGGTTTTGTATTTGAGGATCATACGACCCACTTATGAATCTGTTATGTGCTGCAATGAACAGAGGACTTCTGCCAGTTCCAAAGCCACTGATGGAGAGCTTGCCAATTCTGAAAATGATCATGCCGCTGACAAAAAATCTTCAAGTGAAGATTCATCTGTTCCAAACTCTAACTTGGTGTTCGGATACCTCAATCTTTTCTCAGATGGTGTGGTAAGTCTATCACCTGAAATGTTGTGTTGCACACACGTTTTGTATGTTAGGTTTACAGTACTTTTTAATAGGTTGGTTGTGTTTGAAGTTAGACAAAAAATATTTGAGTGATGCAGCATAACTTCACTGATGGAATGGCTCTTGGGAGTGCTTTTCTGCTACATGGTTCTGTTGGAGGGTGGTCTAGAACTTTATTTCTGCTTGCGCATGAGCTTCCTCAAGAGGTAACCACCATCTTAACCATTTGGATTTTACTTTCAGTATCACTTTCCTGATGGCGCACTCTAGTTTTACTTTCTCGCTTTGTGAGATTAACTTTGTGCTGATATCTGTATCCATCAGCAGATATAACTGGGTACATGCCAAGATTATGCTCTTGAGATACTCTGCGATTGTCTAATCTATTCAAGTGCATCATTGATGCTATGACTTAATCATTTAGTGTCAGGTAGTTAAATCAGTTTAAAAATTAGAGATGCACTACAGTTGTTTTACCAGTGCTCAGAAAGTTGTGTGATACTGTGATATTGAAAGAAAATACAGTCCATGATATTTATGGAATTTTTGTTTGTACCTAATGCAATTGCCTAGCCTGGTAACCCTATCTCTGAATTGAAGGTCTCAAAAAGGCCTTGTTTGATGGGCCAGATTCCTTGCTGGGATTTTAACTGAAAGCCCGGCCTATCCATGTGAATGGGCCAGACTTTGGTCCATCCAAATAAGGCCTAAATTGCGAACGAGCCTGACTGTTTTCCAGATTTACGGCCACAGGATGTTTGCTTGCGCTCGTGCATTTTCGCTAAGTTTCTGGTTGTTTATAGGGAGAATTCCTTATTGGCCATCAGAAAAACTTCTTGTTCCTTATTGGCCATCGGGTTCAATTTCTTTTCGTTATTGGCCATCGTAGTTTTTTATCATTAGCAAAACAGTTCTATCGATTTGTTCGGAACATGCTCTTGTTGATGTTAAACTTTTTATTTGCTCATTAAGGTTGGAGATTTCGGAATATTGGTGCGCTCAGGATTCACAGTATCTAAGGCTTTATTTTTCAATTTTCTCTCCGCATTGGTTGCTCTTGCTGGAACCGCACTGGTGAGTTCTTATTTCTTTATAACTCCCCCCAAAAATGATTATTCTGGATTGGATTCCTTATTTTACTCCATATTCAGGCATTATCTCTGGGAAAGGACCCAGGGCATTCTTCTTTGATTGAGGTGTGTTCTTTTCTATGGAAATTGAAAGAAATATGTCCTTGGTTTACTGTTTATAAGCCTCATTGTACCCGGCCTTCCACTGTTGTTTTATTTACAGGGATTCACAGCTGGTGGTTTTATTTACATTGCTGTTGCGGGAGTTCTCCCACAGATGAATGACCAGAAGACAACCCTCAAAAGCACAATAGCTCAGTTGATATCCCTTACAATGGGGATGGTGGTTGCTCTGGGCATCTCTCTTGTAGAATGATTCGATAATTCATTACTTCACATGTAGCTTTAGGTTGAACCGCAGTTACCCAAGCTGGCGTAATTCTTGGAACAGCTCCAGCCTAGACAATGGATTCTCTAATTCTCTTGATAGAATATACAAACATAGAAATTTTGACGTATGACTATACTTTGCTTAGGAGTACAACATTTGTGGATCATGGTTCTTTTTTTCCTCAAATATTAGGCTATCCTGAACTTTGACATTAATTTTATGAAGTCATTAATTGCTCTTCTTTAGGTCGTTGCCAGGTTTTCCTTTTCTTTTTTATGTTCAAAAGAGCATTTTGTGGATGGTTAATGCTCTTACTGTAGATCTCAATTTTCTGGGCTTTGCATTTTCTCAAGAAAAGCATTCGTATGCTTAATTTTGTGGAGGCAGCTCCTATCAATTGCTTAGTTTGGGGGATCATCTTAAAGCCATCGAATTCACTGCACCGGATTTTACCGATTAGAGAGAAGCAAGGTTCTGTAGGACATCCCAGAAAGGTCCATTATCCTCAATAACTAATGCATATCTTCGGCATGCCGACTGATGGACGCGACCCAGGACAGGATTAGCAAGCACTAATAGGTGTACCATGGTACATATGTTCCCACCATTTCCACCACTCGTTTCCTGGACCCACTCGGCTCGAAATCTGGACCGGGCAGGCAAATGCACAGAACGATGGACAGATACGACGGGACCCACGTATACATACGGGCCCACAACCAGATAAATGAACCGGCGCGTTCTTCATCTCTCATTCTCACCCGTCTCTCTCTCTCTCTCTCTCTCCTCGCCGACGGCAGCGGACAAGGAACCTCAGCGACGACGGCGAATCTGGAACCTCAGAGGCGGCGGATCCAAGCCTTCATCCACGGCGGCGGGATCGAGGAATATTGGTGCGCTCAGGATTCACAGTATCTAAGGCTTTATTTTTCAATTTTCTCTCCGCATTGGTTGCTCTTGCTGGAACCGCACTGGTGAGTTCTTATTTCTTTATAACTCCCCCCAAAAATGATTATTCTGGATTGGATTCCTTATTTTACTCCATATTCAGGCATTATCTCTGGGAAAGGACCCAGGGCATTCTTCTTTGATTGAGGTGTGTTCTTTTCTATGGAAATTGAAAGAAATATGTCCTTGGTTTACTGTTTATAAGCCTCATTGTACCCGGCCTTCCACTGTTGTTTTATTTACAGGGATTCACAGCTGGTGGTTTTATTTACATTGCTGTTGCGGGAGTTCTCCCACAGATGAATGACCAGAAGACAACCCTCAAAAGCACAATAGCTCAGTTGATATCCCTTACAATGGGGATGGTGGTTGCTCTGGGCATCTCTCTTGTAGAATGATTCGATAATTCATTTCTTAACGTGTAGCTTTAGGTTGAACCGCAGTTACCCAAGCTGGCGTAATTCTTGGAACAGCTCCAGCCTAGACAATGGATTCTCTAATTCTCTTGATAGAATATACAAACATAGAAATTTTGACGTATGACTATACTTTGCTTAGGAGTACAACATTTGTGGATCATGGTTCTTTTTTTCCTCAAATATTAGGCTATCCTGAACTTTGACATTAATTTTATGAAGTCATTAATTGCTCTTCTTTAGGTCGTTGCCAGGTTTTCCTTTTCTTTTTTATGTTCAAAAGAGCATTTTGTGGATGGTTAATGCTCTTACTGTAGATCTCAATTTTCTGGGCTTTGCATTTTCTCAAGAAAAGCATTCGTATGCTTAATTTTGTGGAGGCAGCTCCTATCAATTGCTTAGTTTGGGGGATCATCTTAAAGCCATCGAATTCACTGCACCGGATTTTACCGATTAGAGAGAAGCAAGGTTCTGTAGGACATCCCAGAAAGGTCCATTATCCTCAATAACTAATGCATATCTTCGGCATGCCGACTGATGGACGCGACCCAGGACAGGATTAGCAAGCACTAATAGGTGTACCATGGTACATATGTTCCCACCATTTCCACCACTCGTTTCCTGGACCCACTCGGCTCGAAATCTGGACCGGGCAGGCAAATGCACAGAACGATGGACAGATACGACGGGACCCACGTATACATACGGGCCCACAACCAGATAAATGAACCGGCGCGTTCTTCATCTCTCATTCTCACCCGTCTCTCTCTCTCTCTCTCTCTCTCCTCGCCGACGGCAGCGGACAAGGAACCTCAGCGACGACGGCGAATCTGGAACCTCAGAGGCGGCGGATCCAAGCCTTCATCCACGGCGGCGGGATCGAGGTGACCGGCGACCGCGGATCTAGGCCGTCGTCCACGCCGTCGGGCTCGATGTGACCTGGCGACGGCGGATCGGGGTCGTCTTCCTCAACAGCGCGGGATCGAGGTGACCCGCCGACACCTCCTTCCAGATCCGGGCGGGGTGAAGCGGCATGCGGCGGCGGCGGCGGGGCCCACGGCTCGAGGTCGACTCCTTCCAGATCCGGCGGGGTTGAGCGGCTCGGCGGCAGGTCGGCGGCTCGTAGCCTCATGAACACGGCGGCGGTGGACTCCGACGTCCTCGACAACGTCCGGCTAGCTGGGTCCCTTGCGAGCTGTCCAGTGGCCAGAACTGGACCTGTGGCCATCGGAACAGGGTCAGCTTGATTTGCATCTAGTACTGTGCTCGTTTTGGTGAGCCATTTACTTCTGGTGTTCTTGTTGATTTGGTCACATTTTTTTTTCCCAAAAACGACTTGATGATGGTAACGTTTGGCATCACATCTACTCGGTCATCTGTGTGTAGAAATACTTGTGCAAAAATCATTTTTTCTGTCATAGAACATGTCCGTCTTTGTCTCAAAAAAAGAGAAAGAACATGTGCATCTTTTCTTGTGATGGTCTGTACAGATATATACGTGGTGAGATTTTGCTTTGTGAATCCAAAGTGATCTGTTCTTTAACTGGTGTACACGATCTTGATTAATTTTCCTAATTTGTTCTTGATTAATTCTGGGGGTTTAATGTAGCATAACAAAGGGTAGTAAAATTGAAAATTTTGTCTAGTATACATTTTAAACCTTGCACTGTTCAAATAATTTTGAAGAACCTATGTACAGATCCGGTTAAGAATCAACTTTGAAATCATAGATGATTGGCTTGTGGCTTAATTTTTCTTTGGAGTACAGGAAATGTCAAAAAAATATTTGACCGGTTACATATATTGAAAATTCGAGATGAATTTGTTATAGCACAAGATCAGTTAAATTTTATCCCTTCTTTTAAATGTTCAAAATTTGAGTCTCGGATGGACGTGTACAGGATCACTTGGACGTTACAGTTGTGGGTGGTGAATGTTTCAAAATTCAAAACCTGGATAGAGCAATTCATCCAAAGAACATAAGAGCAGTAACACTTAAACTGCAGAGTTCAGGTTGTGTTCAGTTGTACCAATTCAAAATTGTTCCAGTTCACGTTCCTCTATATTGGGGTTACAGATCACAATCACAAATTAATTTCGCAGAAATTGGGATACTAAGTATACATCTAGGTCTGTTGGTTTGAAGTACTTGTACTTTGTTCATCTTCCTCTGTAGGTTGCTGGAAAAGATATACATGTTCAATGCATATATTTTCAAAGTAGTGCCCTGGAAATTTCTTTCTTTTGCTTCGAGCCTCATTTTTCATCATTTTTTTTGTTTGAAGTACATATCTTAAAATGTTGTGCCAATCTGTGGTCCATATGATTCATCAACTGATGTGGGATCAAATTAATCATTTCTTGTACCTGTTCTCCTTGGTTCATATGACTCTTGCTTCAATATACAAGTGCATTTGTTCTCTAGAAAGAGATGCTGCTGAACCGATTTTTTTTCCCGTGGTTTCTTAAGATGATTTTGCAATGTGTTCCTAAATCAGCGTTGCACAGCAGGATAACATAAGCAAGATTTGAATTTTGAAATGTCAAGATGTTTTGAAGATCCAAAGATTTTAATTCTTTGGATTCTCAGTTATCCAAATTGTTATTGATTGTACCTATTCCAATTGTATTGTGTGTTGCTCATGCTCTGTTCAGCTAAGGTACACCAAAATAAAGATGTTGCATTTTTTCCTTGAAATTTTCAACTGTGGACAATTAGGCAGAAGGTCGTTTGTTTTTTGTTTCAATGTACAAGTATTTTTTTTTCTTCTGAACAGAAAATGCAACTGCTAAACTGGTGGTAAATTTTGTTTCTTTTTTTAAGTCAATGGTACAGTTTTAAGCAGAATCCATATATCTCTTCAGATATCACATAATTGGTATAATCAATTTATGTAACAAGTTTTTTAGACTTGATCTTTGAATTGTGAGGACGGTGTGTACTGTATATCTGGAACGGCTCTGAAGTTTTAACGGGTACCCATGGTGATTATGGAACACGATTCTCTTTGGAATTTTGAAACTGATGGACTAGCCTGTACACGATGCAACGTTCAAAAGTTTTCAAAAACTGATTCTGTAGTAGTCCATGTGTCATTGATCTAATGGCTAGTTTGAACAAGCGGGCCACGTGACCTAGCCCTTCTCTGTTTTCAAAGGACAATAAGGACACAGATGCTGCATTTGATGCACGAGACACCCGTCCCTGACTCCCTGTCATCATTGTACTTCTCTGCCCTCGCAGCCTCTTATACATCCAAAAAAAATTGAAGTACAGCACATATACGAGTTGATCTCAACCGTTTATCGCATCACGAGAAAAAATGAATGGTACAAATGGTGGCAACAGATGTTGCCAGGAACAAATCTTCTTTTTCGTAGCAAGCACATAGTGCAAGTGCTGGCTCTTTCGATGGCATGACTCGCTTGTCGCCGTGATTGGGGCACGGTTTCACGTGCTTTGCTCAGAACGGACAAGAGCTCCTCAAATCCCTCTTGGAACGTTGCGTAAAATTAACAGATCTTGTTTATTCTGTTCATCTGGTTTTCTGCACTATTTGAGCGGGAACTTCACACGACGATGAAAGAACTGGACCGTTTGGCAGATTTTCTGATGGTACGAAGGGTAGGCTGCAGAAGTTACTGCTCGGTCCTTTGTTCGACCTGTCGTCCATCTCGCTCCTCACAGTATTGTCACGCAACACATAATTCAGTACAGGAGCAGAAAGGCCAGGGTCGGCAGCGGGACGTGAAGGCTCTCCAATAATTGCTCATATGGATTTGTCGCTGAGCGCAGATCCGAACTTGAGAAGTTTACGGAGGTCTTGTGGAATCATTGTGTCTCTGAATGTGTTGCTGTAGCATCTTGTTTTTTCAGAACATGATGCACGAAGCCGATGTCAAACGGGCTGTTTCGAACATGGATCGCGGGAATTTCCTGTGGAATTCATGAGTTCTGAACGTTTGCGTGAACATTTGATTTTTTTATGTATAGATTAGATTTTAAGATATCAAATCGTCCATTGAGAGCCATGGGTGCCTGCGGGAAACATATACTAGAAGTCGTCCATTTTTCTTACAATTTATCGCTAGGAATCAAGTTGATCGCAGTCAGAATTTTCAGAAGTTATGTCACTCAAGCCTTTCTTCAGATTGAACCGGGTACAACTTTCAACTGTTTGGCTGTTTTACCAAAAAACCGAACAAACAAGCATTTTCAAAAATTTGAACGGAAAAACCGGTAAACACGGTCCGGTTTGTCAGAAAACAGGTGGAAAATCCCTGAAAACTGATAGATAAATAGAGAAAAATGAAAAAAAATGATGAAAATTTTGGCATGATCTTTGCTAATTCTTTCTCAGCATGTCCTTTGGCATGATCTTTTGCCTGAATCTTGCTAACTATTTTCCATTACAAAATTTGGAAAAAGTGAAGAAAAGTGGGTTTTCATTTCTTTTTCCTTTTTCTTTACATGTTATTCTTTCGAAAAAAATTCCCTGGCTAGACAAACGAAATTCTGAGTTCTTGTTCCACCATTGAGCTGCAAATGTCATCTAGTTTTTATTTTTTACAATTTTCAAATTTTAATTTTGCAAACCGGTGAACCGGGCAAACTAGACCGGACCGGTAAGTCCTTTTTTTTGTTTCCGATCCGATTTACCGGTTTTTGTAAACCTTGGTTGTGATGTGCTAAGCTTCGGTAAAGTTCTCACCATGTGTTTAAAAATCAAACTATGTTTTACATAAGTTTCGGTATACATATGTCGTTCTTGATATATTTATTGCGTCTGAATTGCATAATATGCATATTTCCATCCTACTCGATCAAAAGGAATGTCAAACGGAGCTTAAATCATTCATATTTGACATCTTGTTGCATTCTTGGATGTGTAATTATCAATTATTATTGAGAGTATGGAAGTGAGCAGGTCTTCATCTTGCCTCACATAAAAATAGAAATCCGACCTTAGCAATGATGGTATATCATATTAGAGCCAGCCACCTTCACAAGTATCTTTTACAACAAAAGTTAGTTTCTTCATGTCACCTCCACAAGCCACCTTTCTCAATTGAGCGTAGCTTGGTTAGTTCGTTATGGTGGAACCAATCCACCTGAGTGCAAGTTATAGACTTCGTACTGGTGTTGCATTTACAACGAATTATTTTTTCAAGTAGGAATCTCTGTCGACAGCGAGACACATGCAATCCGTTCTTTGATTTTTGGTCCTTGGATCTCCTCTAGCCCAACTTCCATTGTATCTTTACCTATCACCATGGTCGTCTTGCTCACTCAACTTGTCCCAGACCACATGTCCAAGGGTATTTTTACCTATCGTCATTGTGACCTTGCTCGCTCATCCCGCCGATGCCCACATGTCATCTCCCACCATCTGATTGAATTATCGTTAATGATAAACCAAGTTATAAATAAATAAATAATGTTTGCATAAAATTATAAAATAACGCTGAAAAGTCAAAATCGTCAATTATTTTGGAACAGAGGGAGTAAGTAAGAAGCCTTTCAGTCGAAATAAGACATAAGAAATCTTTGTATTTTAGAACTTAGGCCCTTTTGTGCAGCTCCAAATCTGAGATGTATGTTGTTTTTTGAATATATTTTGCTATAAGATAAAATATAATGTTTGGTGGTTTCATTTGTTTTTAAGAAAAATAATGAAATGACTCGACTAAATATCCTTAATACGTGCATGGCCTTGCAGCTAAGTTTTACCGGCTTGTGAAATACATGTATTTCTTGAACCCAGCAAGGCCTTTAGAGTCATCCATGGTGACACATCTTCAAAGAGGGCATACTCTATAATTACAAGCATTCAAATCTCATTTTGATTCTAAAAGCCATAAAAGTAGGTCACATCAACAGACGACAAATTACGAGAAAATGTTTAGCTAATCCAACGGATCAGATCGCACATCATCTTCATCCGTGAAAACCATCTAAACCAACAAGTCACCGCTCCCCGCCACGGCAGCCCACGGCGCGCCTAGGAACGGGTTCACGTAATCGCCGCAGTGTCCCTGCCTGACGCCGGCGCCGGCAGCACTGTCGTCGTCGTCGAACACAACCCACTCTTTCGTCACCACCGTCTTCGACGGCACGACGACCAGCTCCTTACCGACCTTCTCTTCCGCTTTGATACTCTGCTTCTCTTCCTCCCTGTGACGTGGCTCATCATGAGCTTCAACGACGTGGCTCATCATGAGCTTCTCCAGGTCCCTGATGTCGTCGTCCGGGACGCGCTCGACGGCGGGAAACTCGGCGGCGTTGAGCACCCCGAGGCTCCGGCACAGGTCGAAGTAGGACGACAGCTGCGCGCTCTGATCCGCGGCCTTCCTGAGCACCCGCATCCCCTGCGCGGCCCTTCGGCGCCTCGCCGCCGCGGGCGTCTCCCCGGGCCGCGGGCGCGGCGCCGTCGGCGCGGAGCCGAGCGCCCCGACGAGGAACCGCGCGATGCCGGTGCATACCTGGCTGTACACCTCGAAGATCTCGATGACGACGCAGTCCATGGCCTCCAGGACCAGCCCCTGCGCCTCCATGCCGTCGCCGTACGGCCGGACCTCCATGAGCAGGTCCAGCAGGTGCTGCAGCCTGGCCACGCGGTCGAGCCGCGCGTCCTCCTCGTCGGCGGCGTCGGTGACGCCGGAGCCGGACAGTTGTTGTTGTTGTTCCTGGGCGGCGAAGAGGGAGCGGGTGTCGAGGAAGCGGAAGTAGGCGCGCACCAAGGCGGAGAAGCCCGACGACGTGGCCGGCGGCGACGAGCGGTCGCGGAAGTCGGCGAGGTCGAAGGGCACGCGGCCGAGGCGGTCGGACCGCAGCAGCAGGCCTTGCGCGAGCATCAGCGCCTTGAGCGCCACCGCCCAGCACCGCGTCCGCCCGGCCCGCCGCGCCAGCGCCCA
>LAPY01000278.1:35223-47287 GCA_000970635.1 Eragrostis tef | reverse complement strand
TCCCCCGCCGGTGCATCTGCAGGTTCTGGTCGCGCTGGAACCCCTGCCCGCAGATCTCGCACACGTACCGGTCAGACTCCAGCAGCGTCCGCGGCGACAGCGACACCACCTCCGCGTCCGGGTCTGCTCCTCCCATATCGCCATTGTCAGTTGCGAGAATGCACAAGCTATATATTAAAAAGTTTCTTCGTTCTTCTTTTCAGTTTTCTTTACTTATATATGCGTGCAATTGGATGCATGCTTACCAGGAGTGCCGGCTGGCCGCCGCTTCTTCTTGGCGCCGGCGGCACTGGCCGTGGCGATCTGCAGCGACCGGAACGGCTCCGGCGGCCCAGCAGCCACCTCCGGATGCGGCACGGCCGTCGGCGGGCAAGAACTCAACATGGCTGAACTGCTGACACTTTTGCCGCTAGATCAACCGGTAATATAATGCCTCCCCAGCAAAATTAAGGCAAGCAATTGATTCCCCTCGATCTCTCCTATAGCCGTTCTTGCTCGTGATCACAGCTCTGATAGACTGGGGGGATGGGAATGGGCCAATGGAATTGAGATATCTCTTTATATAAGCTTGAGGCCGGGAAGAGGGAGATCACTGGGATGAGGTAATAGCCAGATGAGATGGGAGTAAACAAAAGAGGGGAGAGACGTGAGTACAGCTAGGAATTTGAGTGAGAGAGAGAGAGGTGGAGGAAAAGGTCTTTGGAGCAGTGTTGTTTTTTTGGCTTTGCTGCTACACAGACAACACCAAAGGGGGAGAGGGGAGGCAGCTTTCTACCACCTTTAGGTTTCAGCAGCTTTCTTTAGGATTTGTGTATCATGCAGGGGGGCGTGGAGGGAGGAAGGAGACGGAGTTGGTAGGTGTTTTATTGGGTTTACCTTCTTCTGTGCTTAATTGCCTTTCAATTGCAGCACTGTTGAGAGGGGTGTGGAGAGAACTGGCTGGTTCTGGTCTTTTTGGATTTGGCTGAGTTCCAAATAGGTGAATAAGAGAGTGCTTTCTTGAGTGGTGGTGAGACTTGATAGAGTGTAGATATGTTCTAGAGATGAGATCTGTGGATGAAAGTTTGCTCGAAAATAAGTACCTAGCCTAGGGGCTACATGTTATAGTAAATTGCATCTTTTTTAGTTGCTGAAAGATTCGACAACAATGTCATCATGTAGGGATATCCACTAGTTACTTGAGAAAAACATAGAGCACAATTAATTGAGAGACATATTTTAATTTATACGGACCTATGTGGTAATTTCATGTGCTGAAATGAAACCAGTTTATGAAGTGACAGGGGATATGTATCTATATTTAGTTTTAGAGGTTGGTCACTATATATTTAGTCGTGTGGTTGGGTCACATTATTTGTGAACCAGATTATATCGGTTCAAAGGTAAAGGAGCACTCTCCATAGGAAAAATGCTAACATATATACCCTCCATATTGTGGCAAGTTTGGTAGGGAAAATGTTATTTTGACAGATAGAACATTTACATGACCATGGCCAATAATCCATGATGGATAAGAGGATAAAGGAATTAAGAAGCAGTGCTATGAAATTTTCCTATTTTTATGGTCTTTTTCTTAACGGTCAAAATTTTCCTATTGTCTTGAGTTCAGAATCAATTAAACTACCTAACAATATCAGCTAAAGATATTGATCGAATACAATGAACCATGCATGTAGGATTAATAGCGTGCCAATTAAAACCAAGAAACTGGGAGGTTTATCGAAAATAACTCTGAATCACATTGAAACCATTGTTACCATTGTATTTCTCCAATTCTATTCCTAACTCTAAATTGACAGATTCTCCGGCTTCTTAGAAACATTTGACTAGTCCCATGCTCCGTGACTCCTTGCTAGCGTGTGGGCATATAAATCATTGACCCACCCTTCAGCTCTGCTAGTTGCCTCTCCGAAGTCGGAAGAGTGTGTGCAAATGTACCTCTGGGCGCTTACATGGCACTACTGGCCTCACCATCCAGCAGCCCGTCCTTGGCACTGCTGCTGTTTGAGCAGCTCCCTCAGGTGTGGGGGTCATCGTCTCGCCTGCATGCATGCCTCGTGCGTAACGCAGCCAGTACAGCGTTATACGCCGCATATTTTATAGCCAGGCACGTCCCATTTAGACTAGAATCCCCATGACCATGAACCAGCATGCAGGACAGCAGAAGACTGCGTCAATAAACAAACGGATCGATATATAAATATGTCCATATATATACAAGCTGCCAGTTATCTGTTTTATAATTTTTTCCCAACCCCTCGTGATTGGTCTTCGAATTCAGGTCTTAAACAGATGCCTTTGTCATGTTTCCGAAAAGGATTCGATGAGGGTCTTGGCTAGCAGAAGAGAATGATTGGTTTGGACGCTTATACGAGCAATTGATTATGATACTTAGTCCTTAGCTTATGTTGTGAAGGATCAATTAGAATATGGTTGGTAGTACGATGCAACGCCAGTTAATAAGTAGTGGCACTTTGCTGCTGGCTAGGCTCCAAATGGAAGGTTTTATCTGCTTGCTGGCCCTCTCGGCCAGGCGATCACAAGACGGATGTTTTGCTGTATGTATAACTACTTCTGCTTGATTTTTTTATGGATGGTGACTCGGATATTTGAGAGGGCCAGCAGATGAATTATGAGATTCTTCAGACCGATACAGCGTCATCCGGACCCCGGCCCTATTGTGCTCAACTGAGGGTGCATATGATGCCTACTAATTTTGTTGTGATATGTCTCATCATACTATACACGAATACAGAACACAGCGATCAGCTACTGTACGAGAATACATGTAGACACACAGTAGAATGGTACCTTGTTGTCATAACAAAAGTACAGAACCAGGAAAGGTAAAAAAGTTTAATCGCTCGCTTCAATATGTCCTTGCTGAAACAGTAGACCATCACTGCCTTCAAAATCTTGACTGACCCTGGTTGCATCACATAAAAACTAAACAGGCGAGATTTGACTGCCCTTTTCAGATTCTTATCATTTTGTTTGACCACATCAGCGTTTGCATGAGTCAGCATAAGTTAAAGCCAGAACGATGCTATGCTACGACATAATGCGATACAGATGTGGTTAGATTGCTGTCTAGAGGTTTGCACATGGGGACAAATGTTGCATTGTTAGGCTAAGGAATTATGTGGGCTCCCCATGCTTTGTAACTGTGCCAGGACAGGAGCGCACAAGCTTTGGAAAAGATCAATACAAGGAAGAAAAAACAAGAAGGGGATCAGGACATGATCCCCAGCCGTCGAGCTGCAAAACATCCCCTTTGAAGCTGATCAAATCACACAGCGCTGCCCTTAGGGTCTCACTATTTACAAATGCAGTTAGTACAGTAGTTCGGCAAAGGTGGTCAGGTAGTTAGGGCTAGGGCCCAGCTACCAGTGATAGGGTGCAGTTGATTTTTATACCAGCGCTTATATCATACGCCACCACATGTCGCACATAAGAGTAAACATGCATGATCGATGTCTTTTCTGAAAAAATTACCTTAGATTCTCAGTTTTTCATTTCTCCTATATATACGTCTCCTGATGAATTGCATCAAGTCCTTAGGACCGCAGGACCAAAATCTACAGCTTGTTAGCTCGACTAAACTGGTCCAGCGAATTTAAAAGTCAATTGATGACTAGGTGCATTGCAGTTTGGTTGTGTGGGCAAGCAAAACAAAAACTAATGGAGGGTCCCTCATGTGTAAACAGATGGATGCATGGATCGAGCAGACAGAAAACAAGGGGAGGCACTGTGCCGTGTGTTGGGAATGCTAAAAGGAATGTGAGGGACCCAACCGTCGGGGTAGAGAAGAGCTACCGCAATTATTCTCCCCAGCTTCTGTTCCACACACACGTAAAGCCCTTCGCTTCAAATCAAAGGAACCAAGGCTTCGTTGATCGAAGGAACGTACTGGGTTATATGCTTGCTTTCGTGTGTGAATCTCCCCTCTCCAAGAGCTGTTCATGATTGCATTCTCTACTTTGCATTGTAAATTTTGCTGCAAAGCCGTTGAGTTACAAGTTCTTCAGAATTGTACGTACGCTCTCTCTTTACTGAAGGTAGTGCAAGCATTTACAGTCAAGCAGGTACTTGGTCTCGTGAGTCCTCTTTGATCTGCTCACACACATCAGTGCGCATACGTCGATGAAGTTCAGCTCAACAGTAAGATTTATCAGGAGTTGAACAGTGTAGCAAGTCCTTTTGCAAGCACTGAGACGGCATCCAACGACGGATATATTGCCGGCCGGTCGGGCATGTAAATCGCCAACCATGCCGCCGCGCCCTGCACTCGATCGGCAGCTTGCGTTGGAGCTGTGTGCGCATCAGGCTATCGGCATGGGCGACGCAGCATGTGGCTGGAGCCCGGACAAGAACAGCAACTCAGCACCATGTAGCACAAACAGTAGTACAAGCTAATAAGTCGCCTTGTTAATTGTCTCTTGTGTATAACTGTATACACCTACTCACGTGTACGTACAAACTCCTGCATATTGATTAGCACAACGTACTAGTGTACGTACGAATGCAGATAGATCAATCGACGGCCGGAGGGGGCAAAACGTGTGGAACACTCTACTCTCCTGGTGATTAACTGTTCAATGGTTGGTTTGGTGATAAGGGTGGAGAGCTTTGGTAGGTCCAGCCTCACATGCAGATCCATCAGCAGCGTCCTTTGCTCCTCACCAACCGAAGGATTTGCATTGCATAATTCGGGTCCGACTGATGAGAGCTCAGAAGCTGAATTCTAGCATGATTTTGTAATGCTAGCTTCTTCACGAAAATTTCTAAAGAGATAACACACAAAAAAAAGACGATATGCATGCATCTATATACATAGTACTCACCAAGTACAGCACAATAAGTTCACTCGGAAAAGGAAAGTGCAAAACCAAGTACATACAACATTGCAGGATATATGTTCAATTCGTGCAGAGCTTATCAATCTTGGAAGAACATAAAAATTGTAGCCGTGACCCTGCAGGCCCTACCATATGAGCACATGATGGGCAACTCAATTAGTAATCTCTTGAAGAACCTACGAGGAAATGGAATGCTTGGCTTTTGCTACTTGTTGTTACTGCAAATGCATGGAAGTGCACGACAGCCTGCAGTCATGGCCCCGTCCCTCTTCCTTCACCTAAAAGCGAGAACACGCACAAAAAGCAGCCATGGCTAGTCGCGAGAGCTAGCTCACGTACCCTCTCACGAACGTACATCTGCCCTTTGTTTTGTTTCATGTGTAGAACACGGTCATAGAGAGAGAGCGTTGTACTTATGTAAGCTCTGCATCATGTCCTCTTGCGAGTTGTTTTGTTTAGTGGCGTCGTGATGGGCCGGGTGTTGGGATCATGATGGCCGGCGAGAGGGAGGGGGATCTGGAAACACATGCAAGCCTCTCGCGGGAAAAGGCCAGTGCCGCCGGCGGGCAACCATCATTGGCATATATATCCATTTCTTCCTTCCATAGGCATCGCCAGCTGCTGCTTCATGCTGCAGCAGGAACAGGAAGGCTACCAATTGAGCGAGAATCTTACCGCTAATCATTCGGGCCTCGAAATTCAGAGAAGTGTGCATCCTGTGCTAACTCCCATGAGATTCTCGCTTTAGCCATGGCGGATCTCCGCGGCGTTCTTCCCCAAAGATTGAGGCTTTCTGGCTTTGGCAACGCTAGCTTGATCAGCTCGTGGAGACCCGTCAACGAGAGACGTTGACGCTCCCAGGAGGACACAGGAACCGATGCGGTTATCCGCAGAAACATTCAGGTTAACTGCACGAGAGATATACGACACTTCTGTTGCATGATCTATACCAATTCCTAATTAACGACTCTCTATCCAAAAATTATTCGTTAATTGCAGTAGTTTTTTCAGTTAACCAGCTGGAAGTTGGGACTGATCTCGAGGTGAGGACCAAGCTGGAAAGCACTGGGACAAATCGAGCCATCTTTTGCAGCCGGCCTGTCTCGCAGGACCAGCTGCATGCAGACTAGCTAACCCCAAGTGCCCACGAGTCTGTATCATTCTCTAGCTCGATCCCCCACTTGATCACCTTTAGAAGGTGGCCTAGGTGTGCTCTCACAACGTCTCTTCTCCGAGCTTGCCTTCACTTATTCCTACGAGATCCTCGCATCGGCCTAGGCAGATCTCCTTTGATCTTCCCCGTAAAGATGGAGGTTTCCCTTAGGGTCTCACTATTTACAAATGCAGTTAGTACAGTAGTTCGGCAAAGGTGGTCAGGTAGTTAGGGCTAGGGCCCAGCTACCAGTGATAGGGTGCAGTTGATTTTTATACCAGCGCATATATCATACTCCACCACATGCCGCACACAAGAGTAAACATAATGTCTCTTCTGCAAATTTACCTCAAATTCTCGGATCTTCACTTCTCCTATATACATGTCTCCTGATGAATTGCATCAAGTCCTTAGGACCGCAGGACCAAAATCTACAGCTTGTTAGCTCGACTAAACTGGTCCAGCGAATTTAAAAGTCAATTGATGACTAGGTGCATTGCAGTTTGGTTGTGTGGGCAAGCAAAACAAAAACTAATGGAGGGTCCCTCATGTGTAAACAGATGGATGCATGGATCGAGCAGACAGAAAACAAGGGGAGGCACTGTGCCGTGTGTTTGGTAATGCTAAAAGGAATGTGAGGGACCCAGCCGTCGGGGGTAGAGAAGAGCTAACGCAATTATTCTCCCCAGCTTCTGTTCCACACACACATAAAGCCCTTCGCTTCAAACCAAAGGAACCAAGGCTTCGTTGATCGAAGGAACGTACTGGGGTTATATGCTTGCTTTCCTGTGTGAATCTCCCCTCTCCAAGAGCTGTTCATGATTGCATCCTCCACTTTGCACTGTAAATTTTGCTGCAAAGCCGTTCAGTTGCAAGTTTTTCAGAATTGTACGTACGCTCTCTTTACTGAAGGTAGTGCAAGCATTTACAGCCAAGCAGGAACTGGTCTCGTGAGTCCTCTTAGATCGCACACATCGGTGCGCATACGTCGATGAAGTTCAGCTCAACTGTAAGATTTATCAGGAGTTCAACAGTGTAGCAAGTCCTTTTGCAAGCACTGAGACGGCATCCGACGACGGAGATATTGCCGGCCGGTCGGGCATGTAAATCGGCAACCATGCCGGCGCGCTCCTGCACTCGATCGGCAGCTTGCGTTGGAGCTGTGTGCGCATCAGGCTATCGGCATGGGCGACGCAGCATGTGGCTGGAGCCCGGACAAGAACAGCAGCTCAGCACCATGTAGCACAAATAGTAGTACAAGATAATAAGTCGCCCTTGCTAATTGTCTCTTGTGTATAACTGTATACACCTACTCACGTGTACGTACAAACTCCTGCATATTGATTAGCACAACGTACTAGTGTACGTACGAATGCAGATAGATCAATCCACGGCCGGAGGGGGCAAAACGTGTGGAACACTCTACTCTCCTGATGATTAACTGTTCAATGGTTGGTTTGGTGATAAGGGTGGAGAGCTTTGGTAGGTCCAGCCTCACATGCAGATCCATCAGCAGCGTCCTTTGCTCCTCACCAACCGAAGGATTTGCATTGCATAATTCGGGTCCGACTGATGAGAGCTCAGAAGCTGAATTCTAGCATGATTTTGTAATGCTAGCTTCTTCACGAAAATTTCTAAAGAGATAACACACAAAAAAAAGACGATATGCATGCATCTATATACATAGTACTCACCAAGTACAGCACAATAAGTTCACTCGGAAAAGGAAAGTGCAAAACCAAGTACATACAACATTGCAGGATATATGTTCAATTCGTGCAGAGCTTATCAATCTTGGAAGAACATAAAAATTGTAGCCGTGACCCTGCAGGCCCTACCATATGAGCACATGATGGGCAACTCAATTAGTAATCTCTTGAAGAACCTACGAGGAAATGGAATGCTTGGCTTTTGCTACTTGTTGTTACTGCAAATGCATGGAAGTGCACGACAGCCTGCAGTCATGGCCCCGTCCCTCTTCCTTCACCTAAAAGCGAGAACACGCACAAAAAGCAGCCATGGCTAGTCGCGAGAGCTAGCTCACGTACCCTCTCACGAACGTACATCTGCCCTTTGTTTTGTTTCATGTGTAGAACACGGTCATAGAGAGAGAGCGTTGTACTTATGTAAGCTCTGCATCATGTCCTCTTGCGAGTTGTTTTGTTTAGTGGCGTCGTGATGGGCCGGGTGTTGGGATCATGATGGCCGGCGAGAGGGAGGGGGATCTGGAAACACATGCAAGCCTCTCGCGGGAAAAGGCCAGTGCCGCCGGCGGGCAACCATCATTGGCATATATATCCATTTCTTCCTTCCATAGGCATCGCCAGCTGCTGCTTCATGCTGCAGCAGGAACAGGAAGGCTACCAATTGAGCGAGAATCTTACCGCTAATCATTCGGGCCTCGAAATTCAGAGAAGTGTGCATCCTGTGCTAACTCCCATGAGATTCTCGCTTTAGCCATGGCGGATCTCCGCGGCGTTCTTCCCCATAAAGATTGAGGCTTTCTGGCTTTGGCAACGCTAGCTTCAGCTCGTGGAGACCCGTCAACGAGAGACGTTGACGCAATATATTGACGCTCCCAGGAGGACACAGGAACCGATGCGGTTATCCGCAGAAACATTCAGGTTAACTGCACGAGAGATATACGACACTTCTGTTGCATGATCTATACCAATTCCTAATTAACGACTCTCTATCCAAAAATTATTCGTTAATTGCAGTAGTTTTTTCAGTTAACCAGCTGGAAGTTGGGACTGATCTCGAGGTGAGGACCAAGCTGGAAAGCACTGGGACAAATCGAGCCATCTTTTGCAGCCGGCCTGTCTCGCAGGACCAGCTGCATGCAGACTAGCTAACCCCAAGAGCCCACGAGTCTGTATCATTCTCTAGCTCGATCCCCCACTTGATCAACTTTAGAAGGTGGCCTAGGTGTGCTCTCACAGCGTCTCTTCTCCGAGCTTGCCTTCACTTATTCCCACGAGATCCTCGCTTTGGCCTAGGCAGATCTCCTTTGATCTTCCCCGTAAAGATGGAGGTTTCAGTTTCAGCTGCAGGCAGATTATACCGATGAGACATGCTCCTTTGCGCAAGGTGAATGGTCTCCTGCTTTCACCTCATCTGCATGCCCGTGCGTAAGTGGGTGACAATTCAGTTCGTCAGTACCCGAGCCGAGATCTCAATAAACACATACTCCTCGCAAGAAAGAAGATGTAAAACAGACATAGATGGAGCGGCTATAATTCAGTATGTGATTGCCGAAGCGTTTTCCAGCTAGGCCAATGCCGCCAGACAAAGCAAGAGACTGCGATATTTTCATGACATGACCACACCACGCCTCACCTCAAGATTTGTATTCACGTCGCCACGTTGAAACCGTACTTTAACTCTACACGTGCATGCAGCATATGCTACTATAGCTAGTTAGTCCTGCATCTTTTTTTTTTGTCGAGCATGTAAGCACACATGCGTGTGCTTCTGTAACCACGAAGCTAAGTACGTAGACTTCAATTCCAAGGCGTAAGAACCTAGCTACCACGCCAGATGTGGGGCTTTCGTTTCCTGCCTACTCAGTTTTGTAAAGATGCAACCAAGCAACGCGGCCACTCTAACCGAACCTTTAGCAGTACATAATCTTGGCGATCTTGCATAATTAGTTATACATGTTTGTAATGATTTGATAGCGTTGAGAATGCACGTTGGCCGTGCATGGGATTGCTTTTGGGTAGTAGCTTCTCTAGGTCAGTTTGTACGTAGCGTCGATCCATGTCTGTTGCATCACAATGAAGCGCCGGATGGACGACAGGCCTACCATGGCGTGAAGGAGAGATCAATGGAGGACCAGCAAGAGGAGCTATCTGACCACCCCATGGAAAGCGAGACCGACAAGAATGATCTCCTCCACGGCAGAGCTTTCTTTTCATGTGCCTGTACTAAGTCAAGGACCACAAGGCTACAGAAAGTTTCAGTTGGGCTAGCTAGATCCCTCCAGCCGTTTGATCCATTGTTGACAGCTCACAAAACAACAGGGGAAAATGCAGACCAGAAGACACACAGGTCGGGTTCTCGATTCAAATTTTGTGTGGTGGTCAGAAATTCTGCATGCAGTTGATGGAGTCCAGGAATCGTTCTGCCGTGTTCAATGGTGCTCGTTTGTGAGATTTCATTCATGTTTCTGGTCGACAACGCATGTGAAATTGAAGACCCGGTGATGTATCGCGCTCTGCCCAACCCGGCCGGCCAAGAGAAATATTTGTCGCGAATGATTTAATACTGGTGTCGTCAGATGTACGGTGCGAAATTGAACAGTCGAAAATGATTGCAGATAGTTGCAGAGGGATGATTATGCCCTGTCTCATTCCAAGAAAGAGCTGGGGCAGGATTTCCATGTGTCGACATGTGAAACGAGAAGAAAAGGCTAGGAGTAGGAGTAATCGGGTACTCCAGTACATGATGTATTTATTGGAACCATCAAACTGATCATCATCCATGCCCGTTGTCACAGTAATCAGTGACCACCTCCGTGTGATACATTAGAAGCACCATTATTGGTTAATGATACACTTAGGAACGGGGAGGAGCCGGAAGAATTTGGAGAACGGAACCAAGAATTGTTTTCTCTTGGTGCTCGTAGTGCAATATCTCTTTTGCTAAATATGTTTCCATGTGCTGCGAGGATCTGACTTTTTTACGTTTCATGGGCTGGACATGAAAGTGATCGACACAAAAGTAGATGTTATGTCTGTTCCTAGAGATTCAGATATGAACCATCTTAGTGTAACATCACAATTTAAGGATTTTAGGGACTTTGACATTGAGACCTCTTCACAAGCTAATTAATAGCTCGACGCCTTGTTAAAATGGCTAAATCTTAACCTTCGCTTGTCAAAATTTGAAAATATACGCCAAGGCACTTGCTTTTATTTTTCAGCCCAATCCACGGAGTCACATATACTCCTAAGTCAAGGTCAAACGGTGGTGGAGGTAACTTTGAAGGTGTCAATGAAGGGAAAAGGCCCAAGATTAATTAACGAGAGATGTGGTTGTGAGGTATGGTTAGGGTTGCATAAAGAGACATTTTTTCATGAGTTGATGACTTGCAAGCTTAACAAGTCAAGCTGGATTTTCAGTTCGTTTCATAAACATAACCTATTTATTGTATAATCTTGGCCCTAGAGATCGCAATGTCAAAGTCTCAAGTCCTAAAGTTGATGTTAATCCATATTTGAAGCAAAGCCGAGGTGCTTCATGTCAAAATCTCTAGGAATTTAGATATAACGCCTAGCTCGTGAGCTAAAAAAGTGAACCACAGGCTTAACTAGTCAATCCCAAGCAAGATTTTCAGCTCATTTGATTAACACAGTTTAGCATTCTAGTTGGTTTGTTTTTTTTCTTTTAAAAAAATAGAAACAGCTTCCCGCCTTTGAGTTTCCATACGCGTCGTTCAGGCTTATTACATAGCTAGTTTGTTAGTCAGGCAAACAAACTAGACCGAACCAAGTTGAGCCGAGAGCTCCTGAGCTCGGCATCCAGCTGCATGTTGACATGCTGCAAAATGGCCCCCCGTCTCGTACAAGTGGGTAATTAACCCGCCCGTTTGACGACGTCGCCAGCCGCGGAACAAGCCACATGCGCCGCCGGCAGACAACAAACACGGCCTCGTACGTGCGCGCTCGCCAGCTCCCAAAATTGTGCCTGCGGACGCATGCATATCCTCGCAGCCAGGACCAGGAAGCAGCGCGGCAGCGGCGTAACGACGCAATTCCCTCGTCGAGTCGATTCTCGCGCGCTGCTGACACGCCTCCGAATACCGGCCCCCGCCCCGCCCCAAGTACACCGCAGCGCGCTCTGCTGCTGCTGATTCGAGGGAGGCCAGGCCACCGCCACCACAGTCCACAGCCCAGCCCGGTGGCGTAGGGGCCCGCGCCCGCGAGGGCACGACGAGGGCTCTCGACCGCAGCGGCGGCTCCAATTTCCAACGCGATCGTTGCCGCGCGGGGAGGGGAGGGCACGGGACCGGACCGGACCCCGACCGCGGAGCAGGCCGGCTCGCAGA
>LAPY01000277.1:201152-214260 GCA_000970635.1 Eragrostis tef | reverse complement strand
AAGGCCGGGCCGCCGGCCGGCCCCGTGTTCGGCCGCCTCGACACGTTGATCCTGACCGACGTGGTGCGAGTCGTCGGTCGACGCGCTCCAGGCCGATACAACGACTGGTACGCGGCGGCGTCGAAGCGGCGCGTCCTCCTCCGGTGCTCGAGGTCCGTGGCCGCTATGACGCTGCTGCACTGCCATGGCACCGACGGCCTCTACCTCGACGCGCTGGGCGTTCGGTTCCTGCGCTACAAGGGATTCATTGAGCACTTCCCCTTCAACTCCGCAACAACGCCACCGTCGGGCATGCCCGCGAATCTAGAGCTCGTGGAACTCAGCTTCTGCACGACACGGTCGTGCGGCTACCCTCCTTCAAGGGAAGAAGCTCCTCCACCGCCGCATGTCGTGTTCTGGGAATCCATTGGGAGTTTCAACCATCTACGGTTCTTGAAGCTCAAGATTCTGGACATCAACGACATTGCCGTCCCATCGGAGCAGGAAGACACGTTCCTGAAAGAGTTCCCCGATCTCAAGTTCCTTGAGGTGAAAGGATCTTATGAGAAGGATAAACATGGCGCTGCGGTGGCATGGTGACCTCTATCCCTCACCCAAGGGAATTCACCTCTCAGAGGAAAGGAGAGCTCAGGTGGACCTCGAGAAATCCATGGTGTTACTCAAGAGGCTTAAATCCGGAATGAGTGCTTTTGCATGTTACAGTGTTGATGATGACGACAGGTCGTGCGACGATGCGGATCTTTTAGCGCTTGAAGCACGCTCTTTTCCTTGCTTGGAAAGTCATCTGAGAAAAATCAGGCTGAAGTTTGAGTTGGAGGAGTTCAACTGTTTCGAAGTTAAAATCGCAAAGTTCCTCGTGGAGAATGCCATTGTGTTGGAAAAGATGGAAGTTTATAATGGACACCAGAGAGTTCATGACCATATCCATCACAAACTTGCAATGTTGAGAGCCAATTCTTCCAATAGGAAGATTGACATTGTTGGCGAGCAGGAGCCAAAAATGTGAGCGAATAAACATTAGTGAGCCTGTTGTAATAATGCTTCTATTTTGTTGTCACAAAAAGCAAAGCTGAGTTAGATAGGTTCAGCATAATTCTGTAATCTACTTGAGACACCTATTAACTAATATCCGGCTTGTACGAAGGGAAGAGCATAGATTGCCTGAGGAGTACAACACTATTGCTCCATCTCCTTAGAATTATACTGTTAGTATGCAACAAGTTTGGCTAATTTGGTATTTATTTGCAAGGTGTTCAAGATGTTAAATTTCTTTAAACAATACAACATTCAGTATCTTGTTTGATAATTTTTAGGAAACAATGACAGGTCAAAAAGGATAACGCATATCTCTCATCAAGATCATAATGTTGCTACGTGACAAGAACAATTAAAATGCCGTACACAGAGAACCCAATTGGGAAAACAAATGTTTTCTTTCACGGGAACTGAACGTTTGGGTAAAATTCATTCAATCCAAATACGAATCATTCTGTCATAATACGACACCCAAACAGATCAGCAGGTCCCCCTCTGTTTTCAGCTGCCAACAGATGGCTTGAAATACATGCAAATCGGTGGGTCAATTCTTAAGATCGATAAGAGTGCAGAAGGAACGCTCCAAATCCCATCACCGCAGATCAAACCAGACGCAACCGCATCCTTGAAGTCACGACACTCCTCTTCGTTCACCCTCTCCCATATGAACAAGATAACTGTCCCGACAAACATGTCGATTGCAAAATATGCACCAAGATAGAAGGGAATGGCCATAGCCATCGGGACGGGGATGAATCGGGACACATTCGCCGGAGTGACATCCCGCAGAAGGTTGATCAATAGAGCTGCGACAAAGAAAGCAGAGCATATGGCTAGGCAGTGTTGCGGCAGTGCTGATAGTCCTTCCACGGCAAGAATCGACATTTCACGGAAAATGACGGCGTATGGAGCTTTGAACATGCCATCAGGGTTGCCAACATCAAAAGCCGTCCAGTAAAGCCAAAAGCTGAGAGGAGCAATGACGCAGCCAAGGGCAGTCCCGATCAACTGTAACACAAACATGGACCTTGGTGAAGATAGCGTTAGGTACCCAGTTCTGAAGTCTTGCATCAGATCCGCAGCGGTGGACACAATGGACATCATAACACCACAAGCTGCTAACCCGGCAATCACACCTCCATTCTGACCAACCCATGAGGCAAAAATGAAAAGACCAATTTTTCCATATGTTGGCAAGTAGAGGAGCAACAATGTATGCTGAGAGGACAAGGTACCACTTGAGCTGTGGGAAGATCATTGGGACAGTTGCTGTAGATATTGCTGCAAGGCCAACATAACCGGATCCCGCCAACCACAGAGGAATACTGTCATTTATGAATATCCTATTCCGAAGCACATCCTCGTCTGATAATGTAGGACCTTCATCATCTGTTCATGAAATATAAAAGAGTTAGTCAAAGTCCAATTTATAACCATTGATAATTTGATATGTGAGAACCATACAATAGGACTATCGCATTTTATTCACGGAAATAGCAATACCACATTACCTTCCTCCTCAGTCGCAAAAAAAAAAATAACATTACCTTCCTCCATTCGGACAAGTGGAAGCCTTCCTTGCTTTGATCGTGCAATCATTATTTCCTTGATAGTAGCATAAATGATCTTCATGAGGTTATAAAGACCATCCCCTAGTATCACAGATACAGATATGAAAACCTGAAAGGCAGGCAAAAGATACAAGTTAGTTTTTGCTTCCAATAAAAATATTAACTAAGAGATACTCCCTCCTTTCTTTTTTTTCTCGTCGTTAGTTAAAAAATGAACTAAGTTTCTTGTCTGAACTTCAATAAAAAAAAGAAAGAGGGAGCATATGCATATTCCATATTTCTTTCTTTTTCTTTGGACATAATAAAGTTCCCAGCAGTATCAATCTCAGTTATACAGGCTCTCAAAATTACTATGTCCAGAGGTGAAATGCATGACAGTTAGAGAATTAGAATACTCCCAAGTTCAAAGCAAGGGACTACATTTTGCTCATATTTACCAGATTTATTAATTACAGAGCAGGAACAAATGATTTTTTTACAGGCGTTTTGATTCATAATGTGGCTCTTGTAGATGAATCAAATAAACAATATTATTATCTTACTCCCAAAGATGTCAATTGACGGTTGATGCATGTCATTTGATGAATCCTAATTTTCATCACCATACTTTATATCCATAGAGTCCTTTGAAGTCATTGCTTCCTAAGTTAGCTGGATACCAGTCCCCAGCTTTAGTTGATATATATGGCCAAAGGAAACCCCACGATATGATGGCTCCCAGAAGCATAGAGCAATTAGCAATATGTGGAGTAAGAAGACCACATCCAATGTAGGTCGGACTGAAATCAAAATAAAATCTACAAAAAAATTGAAAAGTCAGGTGTGTAGGAAACAGGAGAACGTGCACGTTGTAAAATGTTTTTTCAATTGTGAACCTTGCATGAATAACAAATGTAGTTACAGAAACTTACATGTTCTTAAATGCTGCGAGTCCCAGAGAAGGGAAATTATCAAAACCACAAGAATTTCCTACACCACTGAAAAACCATTTAAAGCAGTTCCAGAGAAAGCTAATGCCAAAGTACTTCCCAAGACAATTAACTTGCTTGCTGCAACGATAAAACATGCATCACGAAAAAAAAATTAAGTCAGTTAGAAAATCACAACAAATAGAATTGCACTATCACAACTATATGTTCATGATTAATTCTCGCCTAAAAGAAGTATATGTTCATGATTCCTGACGTCTCTAAAAAAAGTGCTATAATAACTTTGACCCATTCTCATAGGGGGGCGAACAATGCATCTGTACGATTACAGTTCCATTAGGTCGAACATACATAGCAGTATATAAGTGGTCAAAATAATGTGGTTTGAGGTCATGTGTAAATGTCCAAAACGGCCCTATGTTACGTTCTTTTGTCTGGATGGAATATTTTCCTAAACAACTTAGGATCGATCATGCACGCACTTTATGCACTTGACATGTAATTGAGCATTTCGTTTTCAAGAAGGATAAACATACTATTAGATATTAGAGTATAAAACAATTTGCAATTCCAGTTCAGTATATTCAAAGTGCCACATGTAAGTGGATAACCGAAATCATACTTGTTTTGCCATTATTAACTAGCATTTTCCCATGATGATCAAGATATAGTGTATGTATAATAAAAACTAATCACACTTCTGTACAAAATGAAAGAGCAATGGTTATCAATGTCTTACTCTGCAAGCTGCGCTCCAGCAGTAGTGTGGAGGCTATTAATCAGTGTAGCCGTGGCTGTTCCACTGGGGTATGGCAGCTTGTAATCAATCACCATTACCTGATAGACACCAAAAAACAAACCATTTTTTGAACAAAAAGAAAGAGTAAATATGATAAAAGAGCCTTCCAGAATGAACTTCGAATCAGATAATAAATGATAAATGCCTGGTTCAAAGATGAGAATGAGTACCTTCCGCAGCGCAACAAGACTAAATAACCCGAAGAAGCTAACGACAAACATGAACCCGATAATCCAGCCCAGTGAAGGGTCCTTGACATCCACAGCCCTATTACCAGGAAAATCAGGCCCGATGGCTGCGTAAGTTTTGTGATTCATCGCGAGCATATAACTTCCAAAGCCACCTGCAGGCACAATATTGGTCATTAATAATCTAGCATTAAAAAATAAGAGGAAATCATTTGTCATGACAAACGCCCCTGACAATATAACTTTGAACAATAAGATATTTATGCAGCAGCAATGCCCATTGACTATCTGAATAGATGAATCATGTTTTTTTCCTTTGCGGGTAAACAAGAGCTTTATTTCTTAGTTAGGAGCGCTGAATCAGGATATTATGCTGCGAAAATTAGTAATATGACAGTCAGACAAGAATTGCAGTGCAAAATTGAACTGAAACCTTTGTCTGAACGACAAGAAAAAAAAAAGATCAGAGGGACCGAGGGAGTAGATAATCACAACTTAACACTTCGAGCAACATTCAGCTACCTGAATCGCTCAGTCAGTCAGGCCTAAAACACAGTAACAAGCTCTCACACAAGATATGAGCCTTATAGCAGCATGCAAATAAACAGAATTGCAGAATACCCTCCGAAACAGAATTACGCAATCACATTAAGAAAGACCTTTGTCAGATGGGTAACTGAAATTCAGCACAAGAACACAACAATGTCCGCAATTCGTCCTCGTCTCGATAAGAAACACAAGTCAAGCTCCCCCGGAATCTGGAAGACAGTACAAATAACCCGACAATTAAGCACATACCACTGCCGGTGAGGCCGGAGCAGGCGACGACGCAGGTCTGGATGACGGTGTTCTCCTGCCTTGTGAAGGGCCTGGACACGACGCCGAACCTCTGGAGCGCCGCGGTCCAGGTGCGCACGAGGAAGTAGCCGAGCAGCGCGGCGGCGATGTTGAGCGAGGGGACGATCCCCGTGGTGAGGCCGAGCTTGAGCGAGATGAGGCAGAAAAGCACGCCAAGGCCCGCGCTCACCGCCAGCCCCCGCGCCGTCAGCTGATCCCGGCACGGCGCGCGAGCTTCAGGGCTACGGCGGCAATGTCGCCGTTCTCTCTTTCTCGATTTTTTTCTCGCTTCGCTCGAGGAAGACGAGGAGGTGATGAAGCGTTTCCGTTTTTGACTGCAAAAGAAAAGGAAAAGAATAATACTCCCCATGACGTATCCGCTCCGAGCCCATTGGTCGCAGGCGCCAAGCCTGGCTGGGCCTCCGATTCAAACTCAGCGGTGGTAGCCGAACTCGACGAGGATAGCACGGACGGCACCCCACCCGGTTTTGTTACGCATTAACTGTCAGTGCTTACTCCTACTCATTGATCACTTTTTGGCGTCTGCTGATGGATAATGCGGATGATCAGAGTATTGTCAAGAGATCATCATAAAATTGGCTAATAAAAAAAATTGAGATGCAATTTTTCTCCCATCTTCCAACAGCCCCTCCCCAAAAATAGATCAAAACATTTTTTACTGCCTCACAAAAACATTAATTCTATTAGAAAAAAAAAGAATGAGAACTCAATTCTTCCTCTATTTATAACAAAAATGAGACGAGCTTAGAGGGTACGAAAAAGTTGAGGGTTATTTTAGAGTGCTGTTGGAAATCATATTTTTTTATTAAACTCTATTAGTTTGATTTCATAAGAGTTTATAGGGCTCTTTTGAAGATGGATTTAGCCCATCACATTCACAGAGTTTCTAGCAAAATTCCCTAGATAACTAATCTATATAAATATTTTTCATAAATCTTTTTAAAATTCAATTTCTATAAATTTTGCTCTGTTGTTTGAACATTTTTTCAAATAAATAAGAGCTTTATTTATTATTCAATCTTTTGGTTACAATATGAAGCAACCAATTGCTCCACGCAATGGGGAATCTACACTTGCCACACATGAGTATGTGTGTGTTCTACGCGCGAGTTTGCTACACAAGTTCTGCTCACTCCTAGTCCTAATAGCAAGGAGCGTTACCTCTGACAACCCAAACACGTGATACGAATGTCATCTAAAACAAACACAATGAAGACCTAAAAAAATCCCTCATGCTGTAGAGCCAGCATGGCCGATGTATATTCCGACTCCAAGATAATTCGCCCCCTAACCCATCCTGCCGCTAGAGCAATGCCCTCCTTACACGCCAAAACTTCCACCGGCCTCTTCGGTTGAGAAGTGGCCCTGGAAATGATAGTTCACACCCTCCATGCTATAGCTAGATTCAGAGGAGAAGGTACCATCTCCATTTACTTTCACCCATCCATGCGGAGTCAGCGACCACGGCACTGACCGTTCAGGTGTAGCGATCCTGAGATCGCCCTTGCCCTTTGGTCTTGGACATAACTAAACTTCTGCTTCCCCTTCGTATCGCTGGTCTGCTCTGTTTTCTGATCATCTTGGAGCTAGTCACAAAACTACGACGAGGTAAGATGCTGATCATCTTGGAGTTGTGCACAACTTCGTTTCTGACAAACCACGCACGCCAGAACAGCGGTGCCCCTGCTCTTCAGATAAAGAATCGAGCAGCAGAACGTAGCTGATGAATTTCATCCGGTCGCAACCAGAATCCCCGTACGTAGTGCTTCTCTCAGTGCAGGTACATCTATGCGACTGCTACGTGCACGTCCGCGTGGAGCTAATAACCCTCGACTTTCTCAGGATCCGTGGCCTTGCGTATGACCTCGGCACTTACGTCGCGTCGCTCAAGGCAGAAACCAGCGACAGTACACTCGCTGTCGACGGCATGATCTGAAGAGGATCATCTGTCCTTTTTTTTTTTTGCGTGCTTACAGACCCTCTTCTCGACTGATATTTTTAGGATCAACAGCTAGTCCTCTCGTTTTGCGTAAAGGCACTCTTGACTGGAAGCAAAATGAGAACTCCCCTGCTGAGTCCTCCATTCATAACTGTAAAGAGATGGACACGAAAGATGTTTGACACATGGACTGTGTGTTCATTGACGGTTGTCACCACTAGTCTCTCACACGTACTGCATTCGCCACAAAGACCGCTCCAAAATGCAAAAATAATGCTGCTCGAAAACAGTACATGAGGACGTACAAACGACATCTAGCCTTCAGATAAGAAAGACAGCAGTGATGGGAGTAATATGTTGTTGAATCAGCGAATAACAAAGAACGGAGCAAGATATATACTACGAGTACGTGTTGAAGAGTACTGACAACCCAATTAACTTCACGCAGGTGCAATATGTGATTGCGTACATGCTGCAGCTTATTTTTATTCTCATGTTACAGCTTCTGTTCACAGAAGTGTAAGTTCCCAACCGCACAATGGCCGCACGCGCAGACAGCCGTGTCCACCCGGTACATCTTCTCGGTCGGCCTGATGGCGCTGGGCATGCCTGTCCAGTGCACGAGCCTTCCCCTCTCGTGGAACGAACCCCAAGAGCGCCGTCGTGGAACACCGTGATCCAAATGAGGGCCGTGACAAGGACGACAGACGCGAGCGTGCCGCCGGCATCCACGTCCAGGAGGGTGCTGAACCACGTCGATCGTCGGAAGCATGAGTGGCGCGAACGCTTGCTTGCCGCCGTCCCGGTGCGCGCCGACATGGACGCCACTCGCCGCCGGGGACAGCTTCTGCAGGTTGTCGCCGGCGGCGAGGAACAGCTCCAGGTGCGTGAACGCCGTGGCGACGGCGAGCCGGCCCCGCGTCACGGGTAATGGCCTTATCAGTTTCATCTAATATCTCAATAACCTTTATTTGTACCTTAATTTTTTGAATAGCATTTGCATTTTTTTAGTGGGCTGAAGCTATGAGAGGGAACTACATATTCTGCGATCGGCAAGAGAACCGAGCACCAGCATTTATACGCCGCATCTGAACCGACTACAAGGGAGATCACACCTTTCTTTTCGAGACGACCGGTCCACAATTCAGTTGTGCGTCACGCAGTCCGTGTGTAGCTCTCTGCTCGTCACGCTAAGAGCGATGGGCTTAATTTGCGGAGGCAGCAGCTCTGTGCGCATGAACCGCAAATGCAGCCGCAAAGAATTTCGACGAGTGCAATTACGGAAGAAGCGGCCGCCTGTAGATTGGATATTCCATCCATGAAGACAGCAAAATATATCAAGCACCTGCAGAGTTTGTGGGACAGCAAGATTATGCCTAAGTGATAGCATTATTGCCAGTTTGCCACCCAACTAGTCACTCGTCTCTAAAAGTCATGGAGCTTAAACATTCATATACCATCCACATACTGGTAAATCCCAAGTGACAACGACTGCAGAACCCACAGGTTTGGAGTTCGAATAGCTGCACTGAACATTTTTTACAGCATGCAGCAGCGCATCTTATTAGCGGTCATGTTTTTACCACTCGCATCCCGCGAACGCTCGATCACTTCGCTGGCGCGCACGTCAGGTGCCCCAGTCCATCGGGACGGCGCCGTCCACCTGCCGCCGCGCCGCCTTGATCGCCAGCAGGTTGTCGCAGGCGATCCAGGGGAAGCTCCAGAGCCGCTTCCCGCCGCGGCGGTCCGGGTGGTACGTCACGTGGTACCACGCCGACGCCATCCTCGCCCTGTCATCTTCGTGGCACTCCTTGAGCCACCCCCTCACCTCATCGTGAAGGGCGTCGACGGCGGCCACGATCCGGTCCTTCATTTCGAAATACCTCATGTTGTCCCGCTTCAGGTACTGCAGCTTGTTCCGGATGTTGCCCGTCAGGATCTCGTCCTCGGCCTCCGCCGAGTAGTAGTTCATCAGCGTGCCCAGCTTCTCGGCGTACACCTCGTAGCGCTCCTCCGCGGCGTCAAGGAACTCGCGGAAGCCCGGGACCTCCAGGTCGGGGTCGTACGCGCAGCTCGGAAGGCCCTCGGGCTCGGGCAGGAGCGCCTCCGTGTTCTCGGCGTGGCGCAGGGCCGCCCGGTACAGCTTGCCCATGGGGCCGTTGGAGATGTACATTGGCTTCTCCCAGCGTTCCATGAAGTCAGGGAACTCCCGGGGTCGCAGCGCGTTGGGCATCTCCGCTGGAGCGCCGTTCTTGGCGAAGTCGACGGCCATGGAGTGCAGAGCGGCAAGCTGGAGGCACTCTGGGCTTCGAGCTTTCAGCGGGTTACGGTCCGCATGGACCAGGTGGGCGGTGGAGATGGCACCGAGGGTATCATTAATCATGTAATCCACGAAGTGCTTCTGAATTTCCTGCAGTCACAGATGATCCGTTTTGTAAAGTTTTGCTCAGGTTGCAAAGATGCACAAAGTATGTTGCATTTGTCAACTAAGAGGAGCAGGATTCAGTATGCACGTTCCATAACGACTACTGTGAAGCTAAGACCGATGGTTTCTGCTGCAGGACAGGAAAGACTTAAACGTGTGCTGAGCATAAACTTGGTTCAAAACATTCAAGCTTCAGCGAATCAAAGCCAGTAGAACTTGGAATATACCTCAAGTGTAACAACATGGTCCATTATGCGTGGCCTTGCTGCAGCGTAGTCCATAGGTGCATCAGCCTTCTCTGGAATCAGCTGGTCATCCCAAGTAACAAAGAAAAGGTCACCGTCCAGATCGCCTCCAGAGCATTCATTTGGATGAGGCCTAATCAATGTAAAGACTTAAAGTAAGGATAGTGCTAGCATGGACACCAATGTTAATTAAACGGAACTATTAATTAAGATGTCACACATAGTAAAGCAACTTCATATGTAAATCACTGCAAGCAAAGACAGTGACTTATTAATCAGTAGGAGAGACAGGCTCCTTTGCAGCCATGGGCAAGGAAAAATAAAGTCTCTCAGATACTCAGCTTTCAGTTTCAAAATAACATACCTTTCACCTCTCTGAGGAAAGACAACACAATCAACAAGGCCCCGAGCATCCAACCCATCATCATATACAGCTTCAAGTACTCTGATATCTCCAGGATGGAGACATGGGTTTTTAGAGACTGCAACTTTCCCAACAACTACAGCTGTTTTCCCATCATCAAAATGAAAGAACGGCTGCTTATTGACCTTCTGCTCCTTCTGATTCTTTGTAACTCTGATGTAAACTTGACCATACTCTAACCTGCCTATTTCGTCCAAACAACCAATAAGAACACGGCCTTTGGGAACATGAATCTTACACTTATTTCTGATGTCAGTCAGCCTATTGGCTCGATGGGCTTTAAGAACCATTGACAGGTATGGTTCCGAACTTGGTTCATAGCCTTGCAGCAGCATCTTCGCTGCCGTCTTGGTTTCAGCACCACCCATTTTCCCGAGTGCAGACAAAGCAGCATCTTTGTTAGCTAGCATTTCATTTGCTTCACTCATATCATCTTGTTGCATTGACTCAAGTATTTCATCCCTTATCCCCAAAGTTGAAAGAAGAGAGATAAGTTCACGATTCAGATAGCTTGGCTGAGACTTACTCCAACTTGTAATGTTCAGCATACTGCTCTTTGATTCAAATTTTTTCATGCTAGGTCGCAGAGAAAGACGGAAAAAGGAAGTCCTCGTTCAGTTCTAGCTGACAATGCATTGGCAGGAAGCTTGCTCCAATCTTCATCAACAAAAGTAACTCTAACAAAGTCAGCAGCATACTCCGAATGGTACTTAACCACATAATTTGAGACTTCTTCCTCAGGTCCCAAGCAATATATTTTTGATGGAGTGATGTGAACTCTGTAGCAGTTCATCAGTTTTCCTTTACCTTTACCCTTATTGGACAGCAAAGCATTCTTGCTGATCTTCATGGTACGAGCCTCCTGTTTGATGAATTGCAAAGGTTCATAACAGGTAAAATTTAATTTGCTCATTTTCTCAAATATCCTCCTTGAAGTATCAACTGAGAGTTTTTGGAGGATTTTGAAAAGATAGGCGTTTACATGCCTGGCAACCAGCTTCCCCATGTGAACCAGAGAGTTGAGACGAAAAAGAGTTTCGTAGGGCACTGAGAAGCCAGTTGGGCAATCAACTAGAGGAACAATTTTGGAAGAGGGGCCAAGCACATCCACTGAAGAAAAGACCAACTCCCCTAATTCTCCTGAGAAGGGTAAACTGTCGAGAATATCTGACACTCGAGCACCTTCGCCCAGCCTCAGAAGAAGATTGGAACACTTACCAAAAGAGTTATTGCGTGTAAAATCTAGTGCTCTCACCCAAGCGTACTTGGCTTCCTCCTTGCAAGCACTGAAGCGCTCGTCCGTAAATTTAGAATTAACTGCGGACCCAGAAATTGCAGTGTGTATCCTTGGCGCGTAGGTGAGCTGCAAAAAGCAAATGACTTAATTATCAGACTTTGGAATTGCATAAGAAACAAAAAGTTAATTTTAGAGATATGACAAAATATTAAATCTATAGCATTACAAATATCATGCAACCAACGCATCGATCTATATTCGACAACAAAACTGTAAGATTCGAACATGTCAAAATTAATGGATCTATCTATACTAAATGACGTGCGTTCTCTCAAATCTTTGGCTCATGCCAGCCTAAAACGTGTTAACCATTGGATAAAAAAGGAGCGATATTGCGGTAAAGATCAAAGTCAACATCAGAGTCTTCGGACGGTAAAAAGCTCCAGAGGCTAGAGCACTCCAATCTCCAGAACTTTCTTCCCTCTGGGCCCCACGCCTATATATAAAGAATAATCTAATCTTGGACCTTCCTTTTCTAGCTTGTACTGCTTGCTTCCTCAATAGGGTGTCTCTGCAAATTGGAGCAACCAACGAAAAAAAATGCATCTAGCTCCATGCCACCACCTCCTGTAAATTTTACAATTTCATCTTTTAAGCCCCAGTTCCATCCTTCTTTTTAAAATTTAACTATAGTCATTCTTAGCTAAAATGTGACTTTTAGAGCATCTCCAAAAGACTCATAAAATTGCCCCCATAAACTTGTTTTTAAGAGCAACTAAAAAATTATGAGGGGCAATTTTTCTCTCCTCCTCCAACAGTTCTCCCCTCAAAATGGATTATAACACTTTTGATTGGACCACATCAGCATTTGGGGCCACCAAAAACATTAATTCCATAAGAAAAAGAATGGATGAGAGACTCAATTCTTCTCCTGTTTGTAGCTACAAATGAGAGGAGTTTTGGGGCTATGAAAAAGTTGGGAGGAGTTTTGGGAGTCTGTTAGAGATGTTTTTTTTTATAAAATCCTAATATTTTGATTTAAGAGAGGTTTATGGGAGTCTCTTAGGGATGCTCGTAGACGTGAGAAATGGTATAACAGAAAACAAATATCACAACATGGTCTCGGTCATAATATAGAAAAAATCAGGTTTCCAAAGATTCCAATCTCGTACACACCAATACCAAAATTTTCTAGTATCATAGCCACCCATACCACAATTGGAAAGCCAAAACTTTTGCTACCCATAACAATAACCAAGCAGGGGCTCGAAAAGAGAGACAAGATCGATCAGAAGCTCACCTGAAGCAGTATGGCGACGGTGTTATCCACGCTGCAACCAAAACACTCTCGGATGTCGTCGAAGAAAACCTCGAGTTTGTACTTGTCGGAATCGTGCGTAAGGTAAATGTCCACGCGCCGCTTCGCCGGAATAACCTCGGCGCGCACGCCGTCCCAGC
>LAPY01000277.1:103498-132353 GCA_000970635.1 Eragrostis tef | reverse complement strand
CCGCGGCCCCCCCCCCCCTGCCGCTGGTTGTACCCGAGGGCGGCCTTGACCACCGGCGAGATGGCGCCGAAGAGGTACCCGATGCCGGCCATGGACTGCAGCCACATTGCGGCGACGAACACCAGCCATCGGTTCGTCCAGAAGGCCCTCAGCCTCTCCCCAAGCTTCCCCATCGGATTGCGCCAAGAATTCTAAGAAACGCAGGGAAGAAAACTGCCACGTTTCTAGGAAAAGGACTGGACTTTGAAGCTGGAATTGGGGCAGCTTGAAGCGAAATGCCTGACCCCAGAGACTAGAGCACGACAGAATCAAAATGGGCAGCTGTAAGTAGCGCAAAATAAATTATTGATCCGCCGGAAAGAAAATGGGGCTCGTTGCTGAAGTGCAAAGAATCGATGGAGAGATGATGGGGATCGGAAAGGGAGGAGCTTTACAGGCTCGAATAAGGGAAAAGGCCCAGCGTAAAGCAATCTGGAGTCTGGACACTGTTCAAATTGAGTTTGGAGCATCAAACGCTTCGATGCTCAGGCTAAAACCACGAATAAAGACGGCTCTTCGACACAAGAACAGACGGAATTCACCCTCCGGGAGACCGGACGGGGTATCACGATTATAGCTTCCGTGCAAGAGGATAACGACGAGCACGAAGGCAATAGAGATTAGCCAGGAACAAGCCTACTGAGCAAATAGAAAAAAGGTGATTGGTGAGAGGTGGAGTGGGTTGCGGCATACGCGAAGTTTGAATGGTTCGTTAAATAGCCTTCAGAGTTCGGACTAGCCAGAAACAAGACATCTCTTCTCTTTTTCTCTTTGTTTCCTCGAGGATACAAGACACTTCAGCGGATAGAAATATAATAATTCTTTTCGGTATTATAATAATAGTAAATTTTAATTGCCTACAATATCATAGAAAATTATAGCTTCTTGCACAAGAACTACAACTAGTTTTACATGTTCTTGAGAAAAAAACTATAACTTCCTCAACGAAATAAGCACTGCCAACATTGTGGGTTCTCATATGATACGGCAGAAGGGTAGGTTTATGGTGAGAAAGCTGTCATATCTTCTTTTAATAAACTGTCAAAGATAGTTACATTTTTGCGAGTAGCACTAGAAGTTTTAATTTGCTACAGCATGTGTCAAAATATCTGTGGACTTTGAAATTTACTCAGTGTTGAGTCAAAACAAAAACTGACAAATCCTTATGACATGGCATGCTGAATTACATGCCACCTCTTTCACATAATTAAGAAGGAATCGATAGTGAACTTGATGTGTTTAACATCAGTTTCTTTTCCACCTCATATATTGAAAAATGTTGCACCTAACATGTGGCCAATTAGTCGGTCTAAAAAAAAGCTGCTGTTAATTCTAGATTTTGGGGCCCCTCCAGTTACCATACCTTACTTTTTTTTTTCCCCTTCGATGATGAAGTTAACTTAGATTTTGGGCCCCTCCAGTTAACATGTTTGTTCCATATAGATAGAGACACAAATAATTTGGGTACCCAAAAATACAATGACCAGAGTTCGACGAACATCATCATCTGTATTTCGTGTACATCTAGATAACGACAGGGATCAACGACTACTTTGTTATGATATGACATGCTGATTAGGATACACGATCACATGATTCTTTTGCTACATATAGAAAAAGGCAGAAAATATCAGCCACGATGAGCCGAACAAGGAATATGTACCGTGATGCAAAACTGCAAACTTTTCATGTCATTTCCGGCTATATATTTCTTGTTCTATTTGTCTGGTTAATATATCACCCTTTATATGCAGGGAGCTCAGTATGCCAGGAGTGGACTTTGAAAAAATAAATAATATTTGGCTTTTGAATTTATTGTGGACCTTATTATTTACATATTTAAATAAGTTCACAAACTAAACAAGTTCTATGGATGACTAGTTCCATAATAAGGGAGACACAGCCATTTCACCCATCGCTCTTTGTAGACTTAATTTTTTTAACAGGAAATAGAAGTTAATATAATAATAGAATGCATATCTCTTGTGAATGGCATGATGAATTACTTGTGAGTTGTGTTGTGACATAATGTAAAAATGCTAGAAATAACGCCGGTTCTGAGCGCATAATTTCGTACAGTCTCACAGATTCTGAATTGAAGTTACACACTCTATAGTCTCATACAAGTGGAATGTGCCTATTGCTTTGCATTCTTCAGAGAGGCCATTTTGTTTTGCTTTCATCTTCTCTTTCCACCCCATTCCCAAATGATTTTGGTCCAAATCATTTTTTTAATTCTGCATTTTACAACCAAACTAATTGCTTTGCCTTTTCTTGCCAGTCTTTCTGAAGAGCAAATTCTGCCATGGCATGTGCTCTTTCAGAGAAGAAACTAAATTGATTCTTGATAATTCACCATTTACAGTCAAGCTAGTGGTATTTTTTTTCTTAGTCTTGAAAAGAGCTAGCCAAGTTGTTGGCATAACATATGCTGTTTTTGAGAGAACAATATTTTTTTTAAAAAAATCTTTTAAATTTGGGTTTGGAGCCATTTCGCATGTTTTTCTTTTTGCTATTATTTTTTCGGACCAACTACCTGCCCTAACATGCACTCATCTCGAAAGAGAAAAATAATTCGTATCTCAAAAAATAAAATGACATTCTCTGTACGATCAGATGGCCGGCTCGATCCTCCTAATCACAGAAGAAAAATTATATAAACTTTGTGATGTATGGCAGAAGTTTGACGAACCTAAGATCACCTGTATCTCGTGGGAGTGTACATCTAGATGATAATGAGACAGGCCTGAATAGAGATTAACGACTACGACTGCCTTCGCCAAGAGAGAGAGAGAGAGAGAGAGAGAGAGAGAGAGAGAGAGAGAGAGAGAGAGAGAGAGAGAGAGAGAGAGAGAGAGAGAGATTAACGACTACATCATGAGGATTTGATATATGGTGCTTAGGATACATAGTCACACGATTATTTTGCCGCATAAAGAAAGGTGTGCGATGCCAGGCACGATGATAGACGAAGACCGAATACCTACTACTACGACACGAAACACCGAATTGGACTCGATATGAACAAAAAAAGGTCGGGCATCCCATGTTTTGTCATGTCCTTTCACACGCCGAGCGTTACATTATCCTGTTCGAGTTGGAGTTGATATATGGGTTTTAAGGTGTCTATAAGTCCATTGATATGCAGATAGTGTATCACGAGTAGACTTTTTTTAGTCTTAAAAAACAAATCGTTGGCTTATGCGTTTTTTTTGTGGTCGTAGGCTTCTGTGTTTATATATCTGGACCTGATTTACATTTTTGGATCAAGTTGACAAACAAAAATACAATTATGACTACAGAGAAACAGAGAGACACCCTTTCTCTGCTCCGGCCGACACCCTTCCAAGAAACAGAGAGACAAATGCAGTCTTATGATCCAGTAAATAGATTATTGTAATGTTCAGAAAATAGATTAAATTTCTGCAAAAAATCACCAAACGTACCAAACAAAGCTTTACTTAATGTTTCAACTTGCATATGGTCGAAGGAGGTACCTGATGCCACTAACTTATGAGCACAGTCATAATTTCCACTCTGTTCGTCTGGCTGCTTTGCAGCAGCTGTTTTGCAGTAGTTATAGTATTTTAGTTATTTCTTCTACAGCCGCTATAGGGTGGAATCGCAGCCTACCGAACAGGGTGGAACAGAGGTAAAATCAGGTGTACCTATCCAAACTGACGTATACCAGACAAGAAAACTGTAAAGGTAGGGTCGTAACTCCTTTTTTTTTCCCTTTTGAGGAGGAGGATCCCCACTCCTTAGGCTGCCGTTCCTAAATACTATGATCTAGGACACAACATAGGGAAAAGCTGTGCAAGAAGAAGCGTTTACTAGTAATAACAAATTTGAATATTCTGAGCAAGAAATTACACCACATTGACAGCATAAGTTTTGAGTTGTCAAAACCATGGAATGTGCAAGCTGCACACAAGCTAACTGCTGAAGCAAAGTACTATCCGGATACGAACTTCGGATAAAGAATCAGAGAGAACTATTCTTACACAGGAACCAGAACCCTGACCATCCTGTACCCGAGACATGTAAATTTCTAAGTCGCAATGGCTGTTCGTACAACACAGCCTTTGAAACGATTTTTGAGTTTATAGGTGAATTTAACTGCACATATGTGATCTTACGCAAAAATAGGAGGTACATGATACAACAACAGGAGGATTTGAACATCATTTATCACTGGGATATATTTATGTCTGGGCAGACAGATAGAGGTGACCGTAAACCCGTTTGGTCCTGTGAACAACAATGAGGCTCAAGCCAGCTCCTGCAACACATAACACTGTCATAATCAATGAACTGATATAGAAGCAAACAGGCCCTTCACATTTTAATGGACCATCCGCAAGAAACCCCATGTTGCGAAGCAGAGATGGAGAGAGCAATGCTAAGCTCTGATGGTGCCGAGCTTGTTTCTCAGCTTCATAGTCATAGAGATTGCTGGTAATAAGTTCTGAGAAGATGAGTGATCCTATGGGGTTCGCTAGTGTGAGAAAGTTGTACATTGCACCAAAGTGTTTTACGCCGAAAAGTTCAGAGACAGCAGCCGGCACAATAGACCAGTGAGCTCCATATCCAAGTCCAACCAGGAAGGTTCCGATGTACATAGTTCCAGGCCAAGCCATTGCAAAGAGGAAATGCCCAATAGCCACCATAATCTGACAAAATATCAATGCTATGTGCCGGGGGTATGTACTCCTCCTGATTGAAAGAATGGCCAGAAAGGATGAGAACAGGGACAAAACATGTGTCAAAACATAAAGGAACTATTCAAGTCTGAGCAAACACATAATAGTTATACGAACTTGATGAAGTGAAAGCATAACAAGAAAATGGTTATTTATAGTGATAAAGTGATCTGTCGTGGAGCAAACTCCAAAAGAATTTTTTTTTTCTAGAACATAAGCAAACTCCAAAAGATGAAATGCACCTGCGTAATGTTCGGAAAAACAACAACAACAACATAGCCTTTTGTCCCAAGCAAGTTGGTGTAGGCTAGTAAAAAGAACAAGAAAAAAACAATTTCATTTCCTTTACAAAATCTCGATTGTGAAACAAAGAAGCAAGCAAATTTCTGAGTAAAAGTGCCTGATAGATCATAACGGGGATAGCTCCGTGTGCAACCGTACCTAACAATAATCTCGGAGAAGTAGCCACCTCCGATACGACCAAGGAAGTTCCATATGCTTGTCAATGACACAAAAATATGTGCATCTTTGAAACCAACAGCCTGACACATCTGGCCCAGATTGTCCATCACTGTCAGTCCTGATCCTGAACCAAGCAGAAATGATAGCCAAATAAGCCAAAAGTCCAAGTTCGCCAGTGCCTGTAAGAGGGTAAAGCTCTCTCCACAATGTGGTCGTCTCATTCTAACTCCACCCCCTGCAGCAGCTTGCACTAGGTTGGCCTGCAAGTCCGCAATCTTCTTCCTCCTTTCAGATGAAGGTAATGAATCAATGTCCTTAGGCTTCTCCTCTTCCACCTCACTTAAAATGACCTCTTGTTGATCCTCCGTTTCCTGTGAAGCGCTTGCCTCTCCTATCGATGGTTCAGACAGGAGAGGCTCTTCAGTTGGATGTTCAGTTTTCGGTGATAACATTAATGTCACAGGGATTGCTATTGGCGAAATAATAAGGATGAACAAAATCACTGTGACAAAAACAGCTACACTGTCGCTCAGTTGCAGGAAATCTTGGATTAACATGACACTGACAAGGTAGGAGGCAAGGAGCAAGCATATGGCATAGACGAACATGAAGCTGCTCTTGTCAGATGGTCGTGCCTGGCGGTGACCTCCAACAGGCCTAACAAGAAACATCACGCCAATTGCAACCAACGATGGGCCAACCGCAGCCATGAAGACAAGCGCGGCACGGTCTGGTGTGTGCATTACTGCATATAGCTGTGTCAAAATTGCACTGGTAAGACCGGTAAATCCTTTCAGGATGCCCACTATCGGTCCCCTGTTCTTTGGGAAGTTCTGGATGCACGTAATAAGTGTAGCAGTGTTGAAATATGTGTCTCCATTGGTTCCAACAAAGATAAGAACACACATCTGAATAACAAAAGTGTTGTACATTAGCTGTAGAAAATAAAGCTAAATAACTACTTCAAAAATTTTGTTATATGGGAATCGGTAAAAGAAATACTGGTGAAAGATTGCTAATTGTGAACTAAAAGAAGAAACCTGCAGGTGCTCACAATCCAGAGAGGCAGTGCCGGCGCCTGCCTGGTGACGATGAGCCACATCCACCCGTAACCAACGAAGTTGTGCCCCGCGCCGATGAGCACCAACACCCACGCCGGCAGCGTTGACGAGAGCGCGCCGGCGACCAAACCGACGCAGGACCCGAGGTTCTTGGCGACGCCGAGCGCGGCCACCTGCCGCTGGTTGTACCCCAGCGCCGCCTTGAGCACCGGCGAGATGGCGCCGAAGAGGTACCCAACGCCGGCCATGGACTCCAGCCACATCGCGGCGACGAACACGAGCCATCGGTTTTGGGAGAAGGCCCTCAGCCTCTCCGCAAGCGTCCCCATCGGGTTTGGACAAGAAATCACTGGAAAAGATAGAATTTTGATGCTGGAACTGAGGCCGGCGTTGATCTTAGATCTGCATAGGATGGTAACGGATTGCAGATTTAGAGCAGGATAGAGAAGAGAGCGAAGTCTGCCAGTTGCAAAGAGCAAAGAATACCCACATGCTCAAACGGGGAAGTCTGAATTGCCGCCCGATCAAGTGCTAATTCAGGAGAATAAAAAACTGTCTCTGTCAACAAAATATCCCGTTGTGTGTGTCACAAGGCCAGCTCGACGACAGTCTGTGATATTTTTAGTTTATGACTAAGATGAATTTAAAGATCGTTCGGATCTGATAATGTGCATAAAGATGACAACAGACAACAGGAACAAATCGCTATATGGATTTGACCAGCTAAAATAAAGCACATAATCACAGCAATCACTCTTACCCAGGCACCAAAAGTCAGTACTAGTAGTACTTAGTTATGCAATGTTTTGGATCCCTAGCAAAAATAAACTACAATAGAAAAGTTTTAAATTTTCAAGTAATTTGTTAGAATCATGGAGAATAACACCGTGCATACAAGGAAATCACTGCTAAAGTACCATCGCAAGATGGATTCATGGATAATCGCAATAAACAGTTCTGTGCAATGTCATACAACTAGTCCCAAATATGGAGTAAGTACAGTCTGACTGCCTGACAGAAGAGACTAGTTAATTTCTACTTGGAAACGGCTCCTCTCACATCTAGCTCTGAAAAGTTTGAGAATTTACAGTTAAAACTATGTAAACTGTATACAAGGAACAACAACGTACAGGTGGATCAAAACATCTTCCATCAATGGACAAATTTCATGTCGGCACAGATCGATAGAGGTGAGCATAGACCCTTTTCGTCCTGTAAACAACAATGAGGCTCAATCCGGCTGCCACAACACATAACACTGTCATGATCAATGAGCTGATAAAGAAGCAAGCAGGCCCTTCACATTCTAATGGTCTGTCTGCAAGAATATTCATGCTGTGAAGCAGTCGTGGAGATAGCAATATTGCTGATCTCTGATGGTGCCGAGCTTGTTTCTCAGCTTCATAGTCATACAGATTGCTGCCCACGCCGGCAGCGTTGACGAGAGCGCGCCGGCGACCAAACCGACGCAGGACCCGAGGTTCTTGGCGACGCCGAGCGCGGCCACCTGCCGCTGGTTGTACCCCAGCGCCGCCTTGAGCACCGGCGAGATGGCGCCGAAGAGGTACCCAACGCCGGCCATGGACTCCAGCCACATCGCGGCGACGAACACGAGCCATCGGTTTTGGGAGAAGGCCCTCAGCCTCTCCGCAAGCGTCCCCATCGGGTTTGGACAAGAAATCACTGGAAAAGATAGAATTTTGATGCTGGAACTGAGGCCGGCGTTGATCTTAGATCTGCATAGGATGGTAACGGATTGCAGATTTAGAGCAGGATAGAGAAGAGAGCGAAGTCTGCCAGTTGCAAAGAGCAAAGAATACCCACATGCTCAAACGGGGAAGTCTGAATTGCCGCCCGATCAAGTGCTAATTCAGGAGAATAAAAAACTGTCTCTGTCAACAAAATATCCCGTTGTGTGTGTCACAAGGCCAGCTCGACGACAGTCTGTGATATTTTTAGTTTATGACTAAGATGAATTTAAAGATCGTTCGGATCTGATAATGTGCATAAAGATGACAACAGACAACAGGAACAAATCGCTATATGGATTTGACCAGCTAAAATAAAGCACATAATCACAGCAATCACTCTTACCCAGGCACCAAAAGTCAGTACTAGTAGTACTTAGTTATGCAATGTTTTGGATCCCTAGCAAAAATAAACTACAATAGAAAAGTTTTAAATTTTCAAGTAATTTGTTAGAATCATGGAGAATAACACCGTGCATACAAGGAAATCACTGCTAAAGTACCATCGCAAGATGGATTCATGGATAATCGCAATAAACAGTTCTGTGCAATGTCATACAACTAGTCCCAAATATGGAGTAAGTACAGTCTGACTGCCTGACAGAAGAGACTAGTTAATTTCTACTTGGAAACGGCTCCTCTCACATCTAGCTCTGAAAAGTTTGAGAATTTACAGTTAAAACTATGTAAACTGTATACAAGGAACAACAACGTACAGGTGGATCAAAACATCTTCCATCAATGGACAAATTTCATGTCGGCACAGATCGATAGAGGTGAGCATAGACCCTTTTCGTCCTGTAAACAACAATGAGGCTCAATCCGGCTGCCACAACACATAACACTGTCATGATCAATGAGCTGATAAAGAAGCAAGCAGGCCCTTCACATTCTAATGGTCTGTCTGCAAGAATATTCATGCTGTGAAGCAGTCGTGGAGATAGCAATATTGCTGATCTCTGATGGTGCCGAGCTTGTTTCTCAGCTTCATAGTCATACAGATTGCTGGTAATAAGTTCTGAGAAGATTAGCGATCCTGTGCGGTTTACAAGTGCCAGAAAATTGTACATTGCACCAAAGTTTTTACACCGAAAAGTTCCGAGACAGCAGCCGGCCCAATAGCCCAGTGACCTCCATATCCGAGTCCAACAAGGAAGGTTCCGATGTACATAGTTCCAGGCCAAGCCATTGCAAATAGAAAATGTCCAACAGCCATCATAATCTGACAAAATATCAGTGCTATGTATCTTGGGTATGTATTTTTCCTGATTGAAAGAACAGCCAAACATAATAAGAACAGGAAAGAACAAGTTTCAAAACATAAGTTGTGTAAAGAAACTATTCAAAATTCCTGTGAGTAAATGTGAATGATACATCACCGTGTGTATCGCTCACTGTACAACTGTGCATACCTGACAATAATCTCAGAGAAGTAGCCACCTCCGATACGACCAAGGAAGTTCCATATGCTTATCAATGACGCAAAGATATGTGCATCTTTGAAACCAACAGCCTGGCACATCTGACCCAGATTGTCGATCACTGTCAACCCAGATCCTGACCCAAGCAGAAGTGATATCCAAATGAGCCAAAAATCAGAGTTCATCAATGCCTGTGTAAGGGTAAAGCTCTCCCCCAAGTGTGGTCTAGTCATCCTAACTCCACCGCCTGCTGCAGCTCGCACTAGCTTGGCTTGCAAGTCCGCAATCTTCTTCCACCTTTCAGACGAAGGGAATGAATAAATGTCCGTAGGTTTCTCCCTTTCCACCACACTTGATAGGACCTCTGGTTGATCCTCGTTTGCTTGTGAAGTACTTGCCTCAACCATCGATGGTTCGAACAGGAGAGGCTCTTGAATTGGATGTTCAGGTTTTGGTGATAACGTTAAAGTCACAGGGATTGCTATTGGCGAAATAATAAGGATTAATAGGATCATGGTGACAGAAATAGCGACTTGGTTGCTCAGTTGCAGGAAACCTTGGATTAGCATGACACCGACAAGGTATGAGGCAAGGAGCAAGCAAACGGTATAGATGAACATGAAGCTGTTCTTATCAGACGGTCGTGCCTGGCGGTGACCTCCAACAGGCCTAATAAGAAACATCACGGCGATGGCAACAAATGATGGGCCGACAGCAGCCATGAAGACAAGTGTGGCACGGTCTGGTGTGTGCATTACTGCGTAAAGTTGTGTCAAAATTGGACTCGTGAGGCCGTTTAATCCTTTCAGGATGCCCACTATTGGTCCCCTGTCCATTGGGAAGTTATGGATGCATGTGACAAGTGCAGCAGTGTTGAAGTATGTGTCCCCATTGGTTCCAACAAAGATAAGAGCACACATCTGAATAATAAAACGACCATATGTTATAATTAGCTGGAGAAAATGAAACCACATACTGCTCAGACCTTCTAGTTTTATTCATTTGAACATAGAATCGGTAAAGGAATACTAGTGGAACTTCTTCTTCTTTTCTTTCTTTCTTTCTTTCTTCCTTTTTTTTTGCGAATGACTGGTGGAATATTTTCCCATTACCTTCTCAATACTTGCAGGTGGGATATTTTCAAGTTGAGTCAAACAAATTGGCAGCCATATAAAATAAAAGATTTGGATTCAAGACATATTCCAATTGAACATTTAGGTTTCGAATAGGCATGAACCTCTCAATTGGTTGACTAAGTATGAGAAACTCTACATCCCTAGTTGAAATTTGAGCTTATAATAAGTGAATAAGTGACTTTGAATCTTTTTACCTAAGAATTCTGGTGGCTTACCATCCAGAAGGGCAGTGCCGGCGCCTGCTTGGTGACGATGAGCCACAGCCACCCGTACCCGACGAAGTTTTGCACCGCGCCGATGAGCACCAACACCCACGCTGGCAGCGTCGCCGAGAGCTCGCCGGCGACTAAGCCGAGGCACGCCCCGAGGCTCTTGACGACGCCGAGCGCGGCCACCTGCCGCTGGGTGTACCCCAGGGTGGCCTTCAACACCGGTGAAATGGCACCAAAGAGGTAACCCACACCGGCCATGGATTGCAGCCACATGGAGGCGACGAACACCAGCCATCTGTTCGTGGAGAAGGCACTCAGCCTCTCAGCTAGCTTCCCCATCGGATTGGCCAAGAAATCAACAGAAAGAGTGATTTCGATGCGGGAACTGAGGCAGGCTTTGATCCTTGATCGGCAAAGGATGGAAACCGGTTGCAGATTTGGACCAGATATACAAGAGAGGAAAGAGGTAACCCACACCGGCCATGGACTGCAGCCACATGGAGGCGACGAACACCAGCCATCTGTTCGTGGAGAAGGCACTCAGCCTCTCAGCTAGCTTTCCCATCGGATTGGCCAAGAAATCACCCGAAAAGAGTGAATTTTGATGCGGGACCTCCTGAGACAGGCTTTGATCCTTGATCAGCAAAGGATGGAAACCGGTTGCAGATTTGGACCAGGATATAAAAAAGAGGGAAGACTTCCTGCTGCAAGAAGCATGCTTGAAAAAAATGAATTACCGCTCGATCATGTGCTGATTTGGAAGGAGAATAAAAAACTGTCTCAATTAACATATTCTAATTGTGCGGTCAGAAGGTGAAATCGGTAGATATTTATAAATATGACAATGTTTAGCAGTATGTGTGCATAACGATGACCATAGGAACCAATCATTACTTAGTAAGAATTGGACCCGCTGAAATTGCACTGATGCAGAAGCACTCACTCCTAATATGGAGAAAACGGTATTGGAGGGCTCCTAATACCCAGTTACTGGGAGTTTTTTTTAAGACTGTTTGAGATGCTCTTATCATAACAAGCACTCTTACCCAGACACGGAAAGGGCTCAGTAGTCAGTTAAGAGCCAGTACATACAACAACAAAAAGGGTTTAAATTTTCAACTGATTTGCCAAAATAATGGAGAGCAAAACCGGGCATATAATCGCAGTAAACAGCTCGTGGCAATGATCTGCAAGCATATTCGAAATCCCAAGCTTGGAGTACACCCTGACTATACCTGACAATGAATTTCCATTTTGGAACGGCTGTTGTTACAACGTACACAGGTTCTGAAAGGTTTTGAGAGTTAACGGGTATAACGAACGATGTATACAAGGAACAACAAAAGGAGGATTTGAACATATTCTATGAATGGATATTCTCATCACAGTGCAGACCTGCCATATTTCCCTTTAAAGAAAAAAGAATTGATCACATTCTTTGAGTGGAACAAGAATGTGATCAATTCAGGTTCAAGAAAAAAGAATGTGATCAATTCAAATGGGGCTAGTTGTTGCCCAGAAATATAGTGGTTGGCCCAGCACACGACCGCCCATCTAGCAGCCACGAATCCTATGATGGTCACAAATTTGTAATCCCTTTACACTGCGATTTTTCTGTGGCGTAGGATAAATTATGTTGAAGAAGATATCTAGTTCACCACAAACGATTCAGCGAGGCACGCTGGGAAATTCTGTGGCGCAGGAGAAATTGGGTGTCAATCGTTGGACTACTCCTTTTTTCTTTTTTCCAGTATTTTTTTTTTGAGGAATTTTCCTTTTTTCCAGTACTCATGGTTGAACGAAACAGGCTTTTAATTTAAGCGATAGCCTGGACCGGCCCATAAAATTGGGCTTTTAAGCGATTTAGATTAGGCCCGAAAACTGCTCAGTTAGTGTTATCTGAATTAAGCCCGCGTGCGACGAGTCCGCGGCTGAACTGAGGTAGGTTTCCGGCTAGCCTGAGCAATGTCCTCCCGCGGCGGCGAGGCAGCGGCAGGAGCTGGCGGCGGAGGGGCAGAGGCACCTGGAGGAGACCATTGCCGCCGCGTTCCAGATCCTCGCCTCCATGAACGACGAGCTCTGCAACCCCGCGCTCTGGTCCTCTGCCTCTGCCTCTGCCTCTGCCGCCGCCGGGTCCCAGGGCCAGCACCCGAGCCACCACTCTGCCGCTACTCCCCCGCTTCACTCCGCCGACTCCGACGCCGCAGATCCGGCCGGAGGTGGCTCCGGCCCCGCGCCAGGTTCCGGTGGGTCGCTCGACGAGGCCAGGCACCGGTACAAGTCTGCGGTGGCGGCGCTGCGCGCGTCCATCGCCGCCGTTTCGTCCTTCACTCAGGTGAGAACTATGTACCGAAAGGCTTTGGTATATAAAATTAGTTTCTTTTTTCTACATCAGGAACCTTGGAGCATAAGGAGCCAATAGTTTCCCTTAGTAAAAATTTAATCTTAAGATGGAGACTGATTTTGGCTGTTCGCACTATGAACAACTTCTGTAATGTTCTAAGTGCATGTAGAATACACGTTGCTTAGGCACAAGTGCTTAAAAAGAGGGAATGTTGCTACAATCATCAAGAACTTGCATTAAACCTATCTTCTACATTGCACATGGTTGTTCAAATAGATCTGACTGCCTTGTTATTCATCTTAAGCATCTGGTGCAAACTTTTAAGTACTCCTTCCTTCATGTAAGTACACAGTGCCAAGAATGTACCCATTTTTTTTTTTTTGAATAGCCATCCCTCTTAACTCTATTGTACATGCCCAAATGTCCATCAATATGGTAAGAAGATCATGATTTTTTATGCTGAGGATTAGGCTGCAGTGTAAATTGTTATGGTGCCAAGAAGTGTTGGCTGATTTGGTGCTCAGCTATAAAGACCATGGATCACTTCTCTCGGTTTTTTGTTTTTGCGGTATATGTGGTTCTAAGAGCACTGGCAATGTCAATAAAAATCAAATCGCCGTCTTACCTGGCAATTTGTGAAGTGAACATTGCACATTAGAGACGTCAAACTGTGTGTTGCATTCAAACCATGGCAATAAAAAAAATGGAATCAAAGGCAATGGCCTTCAAGTGTTGTGGCCCCGCACCTTCAAGTTGTTAGACCAAAGACTTTTTCAACTATGCCAGTGCCAGAGAGCCTACTAAACCGAACATGCACTAGAGATCGAACAATGGAAGAAATTGATTTTACAGGACCAAATTTTGCAGTTTGGTTGAACCAACATGACTGTTGCCCTAAGTGAGAAAGGTAATTCGTAAAATGCTGTGTAAAAATGTAGACATTATTTCTGTAAAGAGAAGTGACTATTGCCACACTTTGGTATTTCATAAGATACTGTAAATAAGCCTGGAAAGCAAGAGTATTGTATGAAGCTCGTGATGCGTTTGTGGCAAGCAAATAGTAACATCCTCATTAACTAAAGTCATCGATCACATTGAGTGCTACATAATTGACTGATAGCCAAAAAAAAAGGAGAAAGAGAGAATTCGGGGTAGCTGGAACTTTTCTGCCGTCATCTAGAATAGAAGCTTAATGTGTCGTTGCTTCAGCAGGAGCCAGAATAAGAGAAACATTAGCTCGAATTTGTCTAGACTTATTTATCATCCCACATACAGCTGCTTTAGAATAAGGCTTTTAATTGAGAAGAAATTTGTATTTTTTAAATTTTTCTATAATGATGTTGCACTTTCCAGGACATGGGTTCAACAGAAGTCAAAGCTGACCAAACTGAAATTGAGAGATTGGAAGATCATGCAACTTCTTTGAGGAAGGTACTAACTTCAAGATGATCTATAGTTAGTTTTGGCTTATGCTGTTATGTTTCTGCCCTTGCTCATATAGTATAGCCTGTTCATTCAATGTCATTCATCAAAATATATTATTTGCTTGATTTTTTTACTTGCCTCCTTGCACTAGCTTCACCACTTGCTGCTATTTTGTGTTCTGTAGATAAAATCATGCCCTCTTTGTGTTCTTGTTAGGTCTAGCCGTCTAGGCAACACCATGCCATAATAATCTGGGCTAAATTTTATCATATTTTTAGTGGACGTACATCAAAGGTCTGCTCCAGTATGCGTGTGACGTATTTGGCTCCATCTGCATAATTTATCTATCTTACTTTGAGATTCATTTTGCTTTTACTGCCCCGGGACAAGGTTATCAAAATCGCGACGCCGATTTCCTCTTTGTGTTCCTGTTACGTATAGGCAACACCATGCCATAATAATCTGTGCTAAATTTTATCATATTTTTAGTGGACGTACATAAAAGGTCTGCTCCAGTATGCATGTGATGTATTTGGCTCCATCTGCATAATTTATCTATCTCATTTTGAGATTCATTTTGCTTTTACTGCCCTGGGACAAAGTTATCCAAATCGCATAGCTGATTTCCTACAAGATAGAAATCAGTAATCAGAATAAGATAACCCCATGTTCTTGTCAATTTAATTCACACTTCTTTCAATTGTAGCAAGCGCGTAAAATCTGATTTATTGTGACTTTTGATACACTCTTTTCTGGTCTACTAGTAATGTAACTTATATTTCACCTGCCATGCTTACCTTTCCAACATTGGTATCTACTACAGGAAATTGAAAGCAAAAACAAGCAGGTTAAGCTCCTCATGGACCAGCTTCGTGACCTGATAAGTGACATATCAATGTGGCAGAGCCCCTGCTCGGTGTGAAATGTTAATGCTAACCACTCGTTGGAGGTCTTAGAACCACCAATTAGGTGTATGGCGAGGCTGTGTATCCTGGGTCTTTGACCTCTCTGAAGGAAGAACATATGAGATACCACCTGAGAGCACAAAATTGTACCGTGACGATGCCCTATGGATGTAAAATTTGATAGTTCTGACAAACATGGATTAGGTTTAGGACATGAATGCAGAAAATATGTGCGTATGTCGAATAACAGACATGTTTTTTTTTGTTTCCTGGATGTAACAGCGGATATGCCTGCCTTTTCTCACACTCATGGAAACTACTCCCTCCATTCTTTTTTATATGATGCTATTTACGTGAGAAAGGTAATTCGTAAAATGCTGTGTAAAAATGTAGACATTATTTCTGTAAAGAGAAGTGACTATTGCCACACTTTGGTATTTCATAAGATACTGTAAATAAGCCTGGAAAGCAAGAGTATTGTATGAAGCTCGTGATGCGTTTGTGGCAAGCAAATAGTAACATCCTCATTAACTAAAGTCATCGATCACATTGAGTGCTACATAATTGACTGATAGCCAAAAAAAAAGGAGAAAGAGAGAATTCGGGGTAGCTGGAACTTTTCTGCCGTCATCTAGAATAGAAGCTTAATGTGTCGTTGCTTCAGCAGGAGCCAGAATAAGAGAAACATTAGCTCGAATTTGTCTAGACTTATTTATCATCCCACATACAGCTGCTTTAGAATAAGGCTTTTAATTGAGAAGAAATTTGTATTTTTTAAATTTTTCTATAATGATGTTGCACTTTCCAGGACATGGGTTCAACAGAAGTCAAAGCTGACCAAACTGAAATTGAGAGATTGGAAGATCATGCAACTTCTTTGAGGAAGGTACTAACTTCAAGATGATCTATAGTTAGTTTTGGCTTATGCTGTTATGTTTCTGCCCTTGCTCATATAGTATAGCCTGTTCATTCAATGTCATTCATCAAAATATATTATTTGCTTGATTTTTTTACTTGCCTCCTTGCACTAGCTTCACCACTTGCTGCTATTTTGTGTTCTGTAGATAAAATCATGCCCTCTTTGTGTTCTTGTTAGGTCTAGCCGTCTAGGCAACACCATGCCATAATAATCTGGGCTAAATTTTATCATATTTTTAGTGGACGTACATCAAAGGTCTGCTCCAGTATGCGTGTGACGTATTTGGCTCCATCTGCATAATTTATCTATCTTACTTTGAGATTCATTTTGCTTTTACTGCCCCGGGACAAGGTTATCAAAATCGCGACGCCGATTTCCTCTTTGTGTTCCTGTTACGTATAGGCAACACCATGCCATAATAATCTGTGCTAAATTTTATCATATTTTTAGTGGACGTACATAAAAGGTCTGCTCCAGTATGCATGTGATGTATTTGGCTCCATCTGCATAATTTATCTATCTCATTTTGAGATTCATTTTGCTTTTACTGCCCTGGGACAAAGTTATCCAAATCGCATAGCTGATTTCCTACAAGATAGAAATCAGTAATCAGAATAAGATAACCCCATGTTCTTGTCAATTTAATTCACACTTCTTTCAATTGTAGCAAGCGCGTAAAATCTGATTTATTGTGACTTTTAATACTCTTTTCTGGTCTAGTAATGGAACTTCTATTTCACATGCCATGCTTACCTTTCCAACATTGGTATCTAATACAGGAAATTGAAAGCAAAAACAAGCAGGTTAAGCTCCTCATGGACCAGCTTCGTGACCTGATAACTGACATATCAATGTGGCAGAGCCCCTGCTCGGTGTGAAATGTTAATGCTAACCACTCGTTGGAGGTCTTAGAACCACCAATTAGGTGTATGGCGAGGCTGTGTATCCTGGGTCTTTGACCTCTCTGAAGGAAGAACATATGAGATACCACCTGAGAGCACAAAATTGTACCGTGACGATGCCCTATGGATGTAAAATTTGATAGTTCTGACAAACATGGATTAGGTTTAGGACATGAATGCAGAAAATATGTGCGTATGTCGAATAACAGACATGTTTTTTTTTGTTTCCTGGATGTAACAGCGGATATGCCTGCCTTTTCTCACACTCATGGAAACTACTCCCTCCATTCTTTTTTATATGATGCTATTTACTTTTTCGTTACTTTGACCTTTCGTTTTATCTATAAATATTTGTGTAAATAGCTAATTATATAAGTTAGCTTCAAAATACTTTTGATGATGAATTCAATGATATTCATTTCACATTCAAAAAATAATTATTTAAATCTATATTATTCGTCAAAGTTCAACAACAACAAAAAAATCAACGGTGTCATATGAAAAAGAACGGATGAAGTATCTTTTTAGACAATGTAGCCGTAGACTATCTTTGGTCAATAATACTATTTGTTATCAAATGCACATCCTTAATTGATGAAAATGAAAGATTGATGTAACATTCTGTGCACCCTTAGGACAATGGATAACAACCTGCGATGCTAAATGATCAGGAATCCGATTAGAAACTGCGGAAGACCACATGTAGGCGAGTCACAAGAGAGGCAATCGTGAAGCCGGCCCAATTCAGATGAGCGGCATATCCTCCAAAACTTGAACTTGAGTTAAAAGAATAGTATCAGAAAATGTAATCCACAATATACATGACACAAAAACTGATTTTCCAAACTACACTCAACAATTCATGACATTCCTAGAGAATGTAAGTCACACAGAATGAGCATCTGTACATCAGACACTAACAGGTCATGACTAGTTACAAACTAAATCTATCTAATTGTTCCATTATAGTTGCAGGCAGCTCCCGAATAACTGTTGCATGCTACGCTTCTTTCAGTGCATGAAGCTGTCTATTCCTACTACTTCACTGTTAAATATTGATGTTACTTCTTCTGATCAATCCAATTCAGCCGGCAGTAACAACTAAAACGGGTGAGTCATACACATGGATATTTGACATTGGATGAAAAAGAGCATGTTTAGTATTGCCTAAAGTTTGTTCTGCATAAGCTCTAAATGGTTGATAAAGATATGGCAACACTGGGGCCAATTTTTTTTTTAAAAAAAATAGAAGTCTTCAACATAAAAGTTCACATTTATTCACCTATTTATTACTAGATAATTATCGAAGAGTAAGATTCACTAACTGTGGCACCTCTAGGGAGATTAATGCCTCAGATTATTTTCATCTTCATCAAGTAAATTGCTCTTCATTTTTCTTCGGCCACCATACAACATTGTTGAGAGCTACACTTAAATGTCTAAGTCAAATAACTTCTTACAACCTGGCGAAACTCCTCAAGTATTCGATGATACTGCATCATTGCTTCAGGAGAGTCTACCATGGACAGCACTCTAGACACAGCCTCCTTCAAGGCGGCATCAACCTTCTGCCAACTGAAAAGCTTGGTTGCTTCAGCAGCATCATCATCCCCTTCCTCTTCTGTCTATCATTGCGGGTTGCTCAGCTTGGAAGTCACATAGATCCAGTCCTTTCCGGTACCACCTTAGTATCACTTTCTCTAGCACACTGACCATGCTTACAAGTCTTACTTCTTTCTCACTTGATGGCCTCTTACATGAGCCTGTAAACAATGAATTCAAACTAAACAATGTAGAAACCAAAGTTCAAACTTGCCGATGAATTCAATTTGAAAGAAGCTTTGTGACCAAGCATTTCTTAATTCCCTTACCTCTATTTTAAAAGCAATTAATCAAATGTTAAGAATTTTTTTACGCCCTTTCCAGCCTTTGTTTTCCTTCTGAATTGAAACAGCTGCTTTATCATAAAACTCACCACTCAAAGCATGAGTTTGGTGATACAACCTTTGTGCAGATGCAGGTTTTCATATTCATCTCTAAGTCAAGCAGTCTTTTGCTGACCCTTCCTGAACAAAAAGGCACGAAAAGCATTCTGGATGCGAGCTGCTGCCTGAGCTGCTTTTCTCACTGCCGCCAAAGAGTCCTTCATTGAGAGTTCATCTTCTGTACCACCATTCCATTCGGCACTCCTTTGAGATATGTTTCCACTGCTTCTTGTATAGTGAGGCATGCAAGAAGATTTGTTAGCAAAACTTTTGAAAGATAGCCTGCAAGACCCATGTGTCCTTGACTCCTCGTTCAGAAGCCAGGAAAACTGCTGTTGGATCGGTGACTGCTGTAGCTGACGCACCAGCATCAAGAAGGGTAGCAAATCATCTTTTTCTCTGCATTAAAAAATGGGGTTACTAATAGCATTTTATAAGAGTGCTAATACCACGCTAATCAATAGCGATATATCCAATATTTGGGAGCAGAAAAGAGAAATCAGAAATAACTGAAAGCAGTTCACTATCATTTCACAATGACAGTTATGATGCCGCTTTGTGAGCAATCTAGTACCAGTCACAAAACATAATATAGTCGTCAGTTTATATTTCTTTATTATTGCAAGTAGACACCACTACATTTGTTTTGTCCAGGTACTTCATTATTTTGTAACTTCATCTAGGTAACAAAATTTTTAATGATATCAGTCTGAAAGATTTCATGGGTTAGAGCTCAGCCTTTTTTATATTTGTAAGAAGAATATCTGTTTTATGTGCTCAAAACCGTCCAGTTGGTTTTATCTGCTTGACTGTGTGATCATATCCAAATAACAGGAAAATCAGTTGCTTCAGTCAATAATATAAGGGTACGTCTTCCATCCATAGAAGTAAGGAATTTTTTTCCAGCTGATGAATCTAAGTCACCTGTTATGAAGTCCAGTCCATCCATTTGAATCACGGAATAACAACACCAGCACTGAGAACTGAAGACAGTGCCCACTCAAAGCCTAGTGCAGATATTAAGTGTATAATACCCTGATCATGCTTTGACGGATAACAGGATGCTTCATCACATACTTGGAGTTCAGATGATAACCATTGTTGTAATTTACATTTCAGCAATTCCTCCATAATCCAATCAACTGTGGCTACTGAGTTCATCAATAAACTGCTCCTAATGCTCTTCATGCATCTATAGTTTTCGACAATGTTCAGACTAGGTATCGTCACCTGAAGCTCAGAGCTTCCATTGTCACACAAAAGCATTCTTGTAAACTTTGCAAGTAGTAGTAACTCTTCACTAGATGTAAGAGATCGAGAAGATGGTGCAAGGTCTGTGAAACTAGATGCCGTCGGTTTTGCATGAAACTCAAAAAATGTTGACTTCACGGCAAACTTCTCTATTACAGGAGGTAATGTAGAGTCTGACCTTTCGACTACTGTGCAGTCGCGTGTGGCAGAGGAGAACACCTGGCTTAACTATTTTAGTAGGTACCTCGCCGTCATCAAACATCACTGTCCAACATGAATTCAATGGATCACATAAGAAACCTCTGGTAATATAGAACAATTGATATTAATATTTTAAAAATCTAAGGGCATCATAATTTACTCCTGGTGATCTCATAGGAGAATGCACGTTCTGGAGAGAACTCAGAATGTTAAACAATTGCTTCTACTTCTGCCCCAAGAAGTCTAGTATATCTGCTCCACAGTAGGGTTCAAACTGACCATGGTCAAACAACTCTGTTCATTGAGAGCCCTACAAATTGCATAAGTGCTGCTTTCCCACGTTCTCTTTACCAATACAGTGAATTGATTTCTTTTTTGTCCTCTGATACAAAGTGAAACAACTGAGCTATCTCTATGGGGATCAAAAGCTACAGAATTTGATGGAAAATCAAATTATGAAATTGGCCAAGAAAGTCCTATAATTGCAGTAATTGTTGGAACATTATGAAAGGCCACAAGAATGAGACTCCCTATCTAAGTAGCATGTAAGCTTGTCGTTGGTATATCAATGATATAAACACTGAAAAAAAAATTCTGGGGAAAGCTACAGCATATATTATATTAGGCACCAACATTTATATCAAATACTATTAATTCTAATATCTATTACATTGCAGCTTGCCAAATGAAATAGAAGCCGTTGAAAAATTAGAGCTACCTATTAATAGTGGAGTCCATGATGACATAAAAAAGGCTACACTGCTCCATTTTAAAAATATTGATGATCCTTTCCTGGATATGGTATGTAAAATTCTTACACTCCTATCTAACAATTATTTCTTTATAACCATGTTCCTTACAACTAAAACAATATATTAATTGCAGGCACAACAATATGATGTACACTTACCACTACAATGTTTTCTAGAAATCAGAGTTGGAGTTATTCAGCATGCAAAGCGTATAGTTCTAGGTCAAATTTCAATAGAACTACATATGTTTGTTCAAAAGAAAAGTGTCGATGCACACAAGTTGAGCACCAGTAAAAATTTACCTTAAATTTAACTAGTACTAATATTACATATACATGCACTTCCCACATATATATCCAATAATTTCTAACCAAAAAATTTGTATATCACTTGTAGCTACACGTTATGCCTGATGGGAAGTGATGAAACGTACGAGCTAGAGTTTTTTCTCTTAGACCAGAGAGCTTACAAAATTATTGGCAAACCTTGTGAAAGGCTTCAAGCACTTTACAACAAATTTAATACACCATTGGAAATCTCAGCTCTCATTGAGCAAAAGTATACTTTCATAGTGAAAGTTTCACCAAAAAGCATTGACAATAAAGACCTATCTTTTGACATGGTGTACGTCTAGGAACAATTTGGAAAACAAGCAACAATTTCTACAGTTCGACAAAACATGAGTACCAACATTGTGTCCGCAGCACCAGCTTCCATGACATCATCATCAAAAACTCATCTTTCGTTGATCCCTAAAAATCCGAAGAATAAAGGGATTCAGGTTAGTCACACTGCAATATAAATACTAGGTATAATCATCAAAAACTCATCTTTCGGTGATCCCTAAATACTACTACTATAATAATTACTTTTTTTAATATAATAATACTACTACTACAATAATTACTTGCATGTACTATAACATATATTTACATGCATAAAATTTGAAAACTTTAACTCAGCTCAACATTGACAATCACATGGATATCGAGCAATCTGGGTATATTCACATTTGACATAAATCAAATTAATATTTGTACTATGCTCTTTCCCACTTTACTAACATTATCTTTTTTCTCTCTCCCAAAACAGAAGGGCCCACACAGATAGCACTAGCACAGCGAATAAAAGTCTCATCAGGACTCCCAGGTACATTCAAGTTTCTTTTGCTCCTCATATTAACTATTACTCATTATTCACATATATTTCCTTTTATTAACAAATTTGTAACAGCAGCAAGATGATTACATCTCTGATGATGATAATAAAAAGCTATCTGCTTATCGGAAGAAAGCTAAAAAATAAAGGGAAAATTTGTAAGGGAATGCCAAACTTGAGTTATAAGTTAATTCATTTCTCGCAATAGATAATATAATTTAGAAGTTTTTGTTGCACATATTGAACAATATAAAGTTTTACTTTTTCTTCGTTCTTATCCAGGTGTCAGCTCAGGTACAACCATAGAGTAATCTGAAGATTCAGACTTTCAGATGCCTTTTGTTTAGTATAGCTGTTACTAAATCTGTTGCTACCTAACCTTTTGTTCAGTAGATTCACAACAACTATCGTACCTCAACAAGAAAGTAGTTACAAAATCTATTGTTATTTTGCTGTAAAAAGATTGTGTGTTAATATCTTAGCTCAATGGAACCACAGACTAAATGTAAAGATACAGCTGCCTTTTGTTAGACAAACAATGATACTCTGATGATAAGCTGACTTCCTACATAAGTTCAGCAAGAAAGTTGTCACTCGATGTGCTACTATTTACTGTAAAAACGTTTTACTATTTTTCTGTATAAAGGCACCTATGAACTACAGTCTCTTTTAAGCTTTGGCCTTTGCTTAATACATCGATCTGTTGTGGTCATGGAACTGGTATCTAAGATGCCCCCAGTCACCGAGTGTTCAAGAGGTAATGCTTCACGGTTTAGATGTGCTTTATCCGCAGATCAACGAGCAAAGCACTTCCTAAAGTGCTAACTGAAGTCCACACAAACAGCACCTGCCATTCTCACAGAACAAATGTAGAAGCTTTGTGCTTACTCATGGGGAATATTTGATTTTCTGATAATAAGATGGATGGATACAAGAAAGTCAAAAAAAAACCAGCTAATTAACTAACATAGAAGCTGTGATCTGGTTACTGCTAATAGGATGATCACTAAAATGACGAAAACTATGAGTTAAATAAAGTGATGGTACCAAGGGTCCAACGCCAAGGGAGATGTCAACATTAGCACCCTTCCTCCAACTTATTGAAACACCTACAATATCCATATAATCGGTGCTGAACTCTGACAGAGCTCCCACGTTGACCACCACTTCCCTTCATGCCATTTTCTGGAGATGAAACATTTCAGGTTATTGTCACCATGCTGCTATGAGAACAGGTCCATTAGACCCACAATACTGAAATATATTGTCATTACACAACCAACTTATACAGCATTACATTGAAGTTAGCTCGTTGCATACCTTGAGCACACAGGATCATTGGTCAAGCTCCAAATGCTATAATATAGCATGAGCGGGAATTAGCCACCTCCAACAATGGGACAGGTGACCTTTCAGATGCCTTTTGTTTAGTATAGCTGTTACTAAATCTGTTGCTACCTAACCTTTTGTTCAGTAGATTCACAACAACTATCGTACCTCAACAAGAAAGTAGTTACAAAATCTATTGTTATTTTGCTGTAAAAAGATTGTGTGTTAATATCTTAGCTCAATGGAACCACAGACTAAATGTAAAGATACAGCTGCCTTTTGTTAGACAAACAATGATACTCTGATGATAAGCTGACTTCCTACATAAGTTCAGCAAGAAAGTTGTCACTCGATGTGCTACTATTTACTGTAAAAACGTTTTACTATTTTTCTGTATAAAGGCACCTATGAACTACAGTCTCTTTTAAGCTTTGGCCTTTGCTTAATACATCGATCTGTTGTGGTCATGGAACTGGTATCTAAGATGCCCCCAGTCACCGAGTGTTCAAGAGGTAATGCTTCACGGTTTAGATGTGCTTTATCCGCAGATCAACGAGCAAAGCACTTCCTAAAGTGCTAACTGAAGTCCACACAAACAGCACCTGCCATTCTCACAGAACAAATGTAGAAGCTTTGTGCTTACTCATGGGGAATATTTGATTTGCTGATGCTGAAACCAACTCATGTGTAATAAGATGGATGGATACAAGAAAGTCAAAAATAAAAACTAGATAGGTGGGTAGCTAATTAACTAACATAGAAGCTGTGATCTGGTTACTGCTAATAGGATGGTCATAGAAGTAACTAAAATGAAGAAAGCTATGAGTTAAATAAAGTGATGGTACCAAGGGTCCAACGCCAAGGGAGATGTCAACATTAGCACCCTTCCTCCAACTTATTGAAACACCTACAATATCCATATAATCGGTGCTGAACTCTGACAGAGCTCCCACGTTGACCACCACTTCCCTTCATGCCATTTTCTGGAGATGAAACATTTCAGGTTATTGTCACCATGCTGCTATGAGAACAGGTCCATTAGACCCATAATACTGAAATATATTGTCATTACACAACCAACTTATACAGCATTACATTGAAGTTAGCTCGTTGCATACCTTGAGCACACAGGATCATTGGTCAAGCTCCAAATGCTATAATATAGCATGAGCAGGAGTTAGCCACCTCCAACAATGGGACAGGTGATATACAGAGTGATTTACTTTACTGCCTGCGACCACGAACCTAATTTTTATTAGGCTTCCATGTAGATATAGCATAGATTATCCTTCCTTTCCAGCCTTGCAAGAGCCATCCACTGTCTTCATCTATAACAAAGTCCTTGTGATAAATGTCTTTCACTTTATCCTTGGCTTTCATCACAATTTCATGGTTTAGTGGAGCCTGAGCAAATCCAGCCCTGAGGTTCCTCACCTGCCACTGCTTGTACGTCTCCGGTCTCTCAACTCTGTCTGAGCCCTCACATGCAATGACATTGAGTGCCTCTCGGCCAAACAGGTCCCTCTCTATAAGTGCACGTTGGGGATCATCCCTTGGGACAGTTGTCTCTAGCATGTCAAACAAGGCAGAGAAATGGAACAATGCTTCACGGAAACGTGTGATGAAGAAAGGAACACTGTATGACCCATTCACAATGCCATGGATGAAAATAGCTGGGTTTATTTGCCTTATGGTGTTGAGCACCCTATTCCTAGGGCTATCTACAGCAACTGTTTCATCAATAAGATTTCTGAACCGGTACAGGCAATTAACAATGACCACTTCATCTTTACTGACTTTGAGATCATCAACACGAATGGTTTCCCACTTTGATGCTATTCCCTGGTATTCAAAAGGGACATCAAACTTCCTAGCATATTCTGCAAGCCGCTGTCCAGTCTCCTCAATTCGCTCGGTAGGCCGAAAACCTGGCTGAGGTACGTCAATTCCAGTTATACGCAGTACTGGTGGACCGCCTTCCCTCTTGGAGAGCCGCCTGATTAGGCATGGCCACTGGAAGCCAAAGTAAATGCCAAAGTCAATGATATGCACCTTCGTTGCATTTCTTGTCATACTTAAGATTGTTTGATTTGAAAGGAAATGTGAAAGTCTCTTGAAAGGGCATGCTGCCAGATAAAGATGGTAGGCTTTAAGCATGTCAGCCGAGCCTCAAGACCATCTGCAAAGCAATGTGCCAGCCTCTGGGTGCCATCACCATTTGGCTTGGAATGCTGCCTTATCTGCTTTAACAACTCATTAGCAGTTTGACGGTCATCTGCTGCCACAGCCTGTGCGCAGTGTATAAGAATGGTCCTAAGGTCCACCACATCCCTCTTTGTCGGTTTCCTTCCCCGTGAACGTGGTCCGCTGGGTTTTGTTTGAGTTTGTGTGACCTGAGAATTCTTGGAAGCTTCGCTGCGCATCATCTCTCGCAGAACAGTTGCCTTCTTCTCTGTTTGTCGAAGCAAATAATCAAACATCTCAATCCAATCAGGCTCATCAGAGCAAAGTGCAGACTGTTTAATGTTACGACCTTCCAGCAGATCAAGGTCTTCACTCTGTCTGTTTTTCTTAGAATTCAACACCTCTGCCTTTCTGGCACCAAAAGAAATATCTTTCCATGTTTCTTGGGGTCTGGCAACACTAACAGCTTCTAAATCAATCACTAATTTATCACTGCCAGGGAGAAACTTCTGCGCTTCCTCAACACCTCTCCTGAAATCCCAGGTTGGAAGGCTCTCAAACAAATACTCAGGGATCCGTCCATTTGTGATCAAAGGGTCTTCTAGCACACCAACTGAATTGCAAGAGTCACTTGATGGACTAATTAGTGGCTGAGAAGACTGACCATGGAGGCCTCGATAAGTTTCCAACTGCTCAGAATAGCGCTGATTGCTGTCCACTGCACTACCAATGCTACTGGGAGTAAAAGTACTAGTCAAGGACTGAGCATGATTGCTACTGCCACTTTCAGTAGGACTCTGCAGTGACCAAGGGATCGGCTGGTGATCAGGAGACGGTGGAAACTTGTGCCCAAGAATGTCGTAGAATGGCTTTGCAGTAGCATGGAGTGCTGATGATTCCGCCTGGTACATGCTGACTTTCTCATCTATATCCTCCTCAAGCATCCGGCTAATATAGTTGAGGGACTCATCTGAGATGAACTCCCAATCCTCTGAGTTGTCAGTTTCAATGTTAGTCCTCGACATAGAGGATGAAGAATTAGAGCTGGGTTCTGGGGCCATATGCTGCTGTGAATCAAGGAACCTCAAATAATCACTCATGCTGCTGATGGCAACTGCGCCATTGGCCACCCAGGTGCTGCTGCCTCCACCTGCAACTCCACTGCTGCTCCCAGCTGAAGTCATTTCTGATTAGCACACGATAGCGCTCAATCGCATACTCAGAAAACGAGGCAAGATTTCCCTGGCAGGATCCCACCTGTGTTCCTGGAAAAGACATGTCAACCGGTCAGGATCCGAAGAGGAAGACCTTGGAGAAGGAAAAAGTGCAGCCTTAAATAGAGTTCGTAAGTGTAACCTCCGACGAGAGAAGAAAAGAGTGGAGAGTAAAAAACTACTGCGCAGCCCAAAATCAGGGGCTAGGAAAAAAAATTATTGTGAAAAATCCATTTTCCTGTGGAGCAATCAAAAGATGCAATAATTCAGCAGAGGACAAAAATGCTCCCGCCCAAATGCCACACCCTCACAAGATTCCCTTTCCACTACACAAACTGCCTCCAACCGCACAGATCAAGCACACGTAATGCTGAAATGTCCAATGAAATCATGCTAGAAAAGCACCGCCGTCTCATGGAGCCATAGATCCCTCATCGTCCCCAATAAGAAAACGAAAACTGAGCCTCAAATAAGAATACAGGGAGGCCGCGACAAATCGCAGGAATCGAAGCAGAACGGGGAGGAACCTCTGCGCACCTTTAGAGGACGGGGCTGGGAGGGAAGGAGGCGCCGGTGATGGGAGGCGCGGCGGGGAAGAGGAGGGGAAGCGGATCAGAGAGGAGGGGAGCGAGCTCGTGTGACGAGAGACGGTAGAGCGAGAAGCTTCTTTTCTGCCCCCCTTTTCTTTTTGTTTCGTGGGTGCCACCGTTTGCCCGTGACGGGGCTGGAAATGAGCCCGGCCAGGCGATTTTGTCATCTTTTCAGTGAACTGTGCAAGGATGTAAAAGGTTTGCTCCTGTGCTCCCGTATCCATATGCATATGATACTTCCTCCTTGGCATCCAGCCTGGCACGAAGATTAAAAGGAGGAATAAAAAAAAAAAGATAGAGATGGAGGTGTATGAGATAAAGAGAAATGTGTCTTAAAAATGAGAATGTCAAGTAATTTGAGAAACTTTATATGGCTGGGATTAGAGAAAGAGAAATGTGTCTTAGAATTCGAGAATGTCAAGTTTTTGGAACGAAGGAAGTAGTATTCGCTCCTTCTGCATACTTAATTTATTCTTATTTTAAAGTTCGTTTTTGTTTTACTGCCACGGGACAAGGTTCCCAAATCACATCGCTGATATACAAAATATAAAGCACTAATATTTGTGTTATTGTTGCAATTAAAATAAGCTAATCCCAAGTCTTTATCAATTTAATTCAAACATTCGTCAATTGTGGCGAGCGTGTAAAATCTGATTTATCACGACTTTGATATACACACTCTCATTGTATTATTAGTACCAAAACTAAGCCTTCTCTCCCCACACAAATTTGTTAACGTAGTATATCAATTAATGTTTATGAAACTCTTTACAAAATTCCATTAAGTCCGGCCTAATGTAATATACTACTACCTCTGTTCAGAAACATGGTGTATATTTAGTTTTGTCATAAGTCAAAAAAATTTGAACTTTGACCAACAATATCTAAAAAATATATTATTACAAAGTATGATA
>LAPY01000277.1:85346-99338 GCA_000970635.1 Eragrostis tef | reverse complement strand
ATAGTACTCCCTCTATTTCAAAATATATGCAGTTGTTGAGTTTCAGGGATCATCTTTGACTACTTGTCTTATTTAAAAAAATTTATAAAAATATTATTAATTTTGTCATGATTTGTTTTATCATTAGATATACTTTAAACATGACTTATTTGTTTTTATATTTTCAAAAAAAAATAAATAAGACAAGTGGTCAGACATGACATCTGAAAGTCAACTACATATATTTTGAAATGGATAGAGTACTATGGATGGAGTACTAAAGCATCTACGCGTACAAGTCCAGTAGGAGTAGGGTGGTCCCAATCCTCACAGCCAGATGGGTGCACATGCCCAAAATCAGCATGTATTACCGGGCCGCGAGATAACGCCATGGTGAGGTGAGGGTGTTTGCGAGTTGCGGCCCAGCTCAGATGAGCGGCATGTCCTCGAATATTATAAGAGTTAAAGGAAAAAAAAAAACGAGTACTAGGAAACATAATCCACAATATATATGCACACGCCTGAAACTGATTTTCCAAACTACAGTCAACATTCATGAAATGCTGATAGCACTAATAAAATTCTACGCTAACTGGACTTCCAGAAGTTAGACACCTAAATACAACGCTTATCAACAGCCATTCTTGCCAAAGAAGTATTTCCCACAGAACCCTATACAGAAGCAGCATCTACATTAATCAATCAAGCACTGTACATATTAGACACTAACAGGTCATGGCTACTAATCCATCTAATTGCTTCAAATTATAGTTGTAGGCAGCTCCCGAATTACTGTTGCAAGCCACAATTCTTTCAGTGCATGAAGCTGTCTATTCCTATTAATTCACTGTTAAATATTGATGTTACTTCTGATCCACCCGATTCAGCCTGCAGTAACAGCTAGCACGGTAAGTCATACACATGGACATTAGACTTCGGATGAAAAAGAGTGCTTAATTATACCCTAATGTTTGTTCTGCATAGCTCTAAATGATTCCTACAGATATGGCAATACATTGTGGGGCAAAAGATGGATTTTTTTCTCCTGTTTAGAAGTCTTTTACATAAAAGTTCACATTATGAACCTATTTATTTACTATTTGTGGCGCTTCTGGAGAGATTACTGCCTCAGATTTTTTTCATCTTCATCAAGTAAATTGCTCTTTATTTTTATTCAAATATGAACTAGTTTCCTTGGGTTGCTATAACATATGATGAGGACTTCACTTAAATGTCTAAGCAAAATATCTTCTTACAGTTGCCTGGCGGAACTCCTCAAGCATTCGACGATACTGCATCCTTGCTTCAGGAGAGTCCACCATGGACAGCACTCTTGACACAGCCTCCTTCAAGGCTTCATCGACCTTCTGCCGACGGAAAATCTTGGTTGCTTCATCATCGTCAAACTCATCATCATCATCATCCTCTTCCTCTTCTGTGTCTATCATGGCAGGTTGCTCAGCTCGGAAGCCACGTAAACCCTGTCCTTTCCGGCGCCACCTTAGTATTACTTTCTCTAGCACACTGACAGTGCTTACAAAAGTCTTGTACTTCTTTCTCACTTGATGACCTCTTACATGAGCCTGTACAAAGGAAGGTCCCAAATTAGACAAGCTATAGATCAAATTTGGAACTTGCCAACGAATTCAACTTGAAAGAAGCATTGGAACCAAGCATTTCTCGATTCCATTACCTGTATTTTAACAGCATTTCGTCGCATGTTCAGAAAAGTTTTACGCCCTTTCCAGCCTTTGTATTTCTTCTGAATTGAAACAGCTGCTTTATCATAAAACTGACCACTCGAAGCATGAGTTTGGTGATATGACCTTTGTGCAGCTGCAAGTTCATCTATATCTTCTTGGGTCATTCCATATTCATCTTTAAGTCGAGCTGTCTTTTGCTGTCTCTTCCGGAATGAAAAGGCACGGAAAGCATTCTGGATGCGAGCTGCTGCCTGAGCTGCATTTCTTACTGCTGCCAAAGAGTCCTTCATTGAGAGTTCATCTTCTGTACCACCATTCCATTCGGCACTCCTTCGAGATATGCTTTCCACTGCTTTCTGTGCCTCAACTACAGCTGAACCTTTAGAAATATCGCTTTCTTCTATAGTGAGGGATGCAAGATGACTCGTTAGCGAAACTTCTGAAAGATAGCCTGCAAGACCCATGTGTCCACGTTCAGAAGCAAGGAAAGCTGCCGTTTTGCCAACTGGGTCTTGTGCAGTGGGATCGGTGACTGCTGTAGCTGATGCACCAGCAGCAAGAAGTGTAGCAACCATCTTTTCTCTGCATTAAAAACCGAGATTACTATTATAGTTTTATAAGAGTGCCAGTACCATCCTAATCGATAGCGGTATGTCCAAATATTTGGGAGCGGAAAAGAGAAATAAGAAACAACTGAAAACAGCACAATAAAATTTGACGATGATAGTTTTGATGCCATTTTGTGAGCAAAGTCTAGTCCAGTACCAGTCCAAAACTTAATACAATCGTCAGCGTCAGCTCATATTTCTTTATTTATTACAAGTGGTCTAGCCTTTTTTATGTTTTTAAGAAGAATATCTATGTGACTGTTTGACTGTGTGATCGTATCCAGATAAGAGGAAAATTGGTTGCTGCAGTCAATAGTAAATGGGTATGTCTTCTGTCCATAGAAGTTGTTAAGGAGATTTTTCCAGCTGATGAATCACTTGTATACAGAATAATATTATTACCTTCCAAAATAGGCGGCCCAATGAAGTGCAGTCCATCCATTTGAATCACGGAAATTTATACCAACACCAGCACTGAGAACTGAAGACAGTGCCCACTCAAAGCCTAGTGCAGATATTAAGTGTATAATACCCTGATCATGCTTTGACAGATGACATTGTTGTACTTCATCACTTACTTGGAGTTTTACTGATAACCATTGTTGTAGAATGAAAAGGCACGGAAAGCATTCTGGATGCGAGCTGCTGCCTGAGCTGCATTTCTTACTGCTGCCAAAGAGTCCTTCATTGAGAGTTCATCTTCTGTACCACCATTCCATTCGGCACTCCTTCGAGATATGCTTTCCACGGCTTTCTGTGCCTCAACTACAGCCGACCCTTTAGAAATATCGCTTTCTTCTATAGTGAGGGATGCAAGATGACTCGTTAGCGAAACTTCTGAAAGATAGCCTGCAAGACCCATGTGTCCACGTTCAGAAGCAAGGAAAGCTGCCGTTTTGCCAACTGGGTCTTGTGCAGTGGGATCGGTGACTGCTGTAGCTGATGCACCAGCAGCAAGAAGTGTAGCAACCATCTTTTCTCTGCATTAAAAACCGAGATTACTATTATAGTTTTATAAGAGTGCCAGTACCATCCTAATCGATAGCGGTATGTCCAAATATTTGGGAGCGGAAAAGAGAAATAAGAAACAACTGAAAACAGCACAATAAAATTTGACGATGATAGTTTTGATGCCATTTTGTGAGCAAAGTCTAGTCCAGTACCAGTCCAAAACTTAATACAATCGTCAGCGTCAGCTCATATTTCTTTATTTATTACAAGTGGTCTAGCCTTTTTTATGTTTTTAAGAAGAATATCTATGTGACTGTTTGACTGTGTGATCGTATCCAGATAAGAGGAAAATTGGTTGCTGCAGTCAATAGTAAATGGGTATGTCTTCTGTCCATAGAAGTTGTTAAGGAGATTTTTCCAGCTGATGAATCACTTGTATACAGAATAATATTATTACCTTCCAAAATAGGCGGCCCAATGAAGTGCAGTCCATCCATTTGAATCACGGAAATTTATACCAACACCAGCACTGAGAACTGAAGACAGTGCCCACTCAAAGCCTAGTGCAGATATTAAGTGTATAATACCCTGATCATGCTTTGACAGATGACATTGTTGTACTTCATCACTTACTTGGAGTTTTACTGATAACCATTGTTGTAATTTACTTTTCAGCAATTCCTCCATAATCCAATCAACTGTGGCTACTGGATTTTTGCACCCAAGTCCGAGTTCATGAATCAACTGCTCCCAATGTTCTTCATTCATCTTTAATTTTGGACAATGTTCAGACTGCGAATCGTCACCTGAAGCACCAGAGCTTCCATTCTCACGCAAAAGCATTCTTGTAAACTTTGCAAGAAGTAGTAACTCTTCCTTGGACTTGAGAGATCGAGAAGATGGTGCAGGGTCTGTGAAACAAGATGCCGTTGGTTTTGCACGAAACTCAAAGTCTTTGACTTCACTGCAAACTTCTCTATTACCAGAGGTAATGCAGAGTGTGAGCTTTCCACTGCTATGCAGTGGCGTGTGGCAGCGGAGAACGCCTGGCTGAACTATTTCAGCAGGTACCTCACTGTCACCAAACATCACTGCCCAACATGAATTCAATGGGTCACATACGAAATCTCCAGTAATGATGATCTGCATCAATGGGACGGGAACTCAGTGAGAGGAACAACTACAATGACAAGTGACAACAATTAATTTTAAGATTTAAAAGTCTAAGAATATCATAATTTACCTTAGTGATCTCATAGGAAAATGCCCATTCTGGAGAGATCTCACGAATGTTAAACAATTGCTTCTGTCCCAAGCTAAGTCTAGTATCTGCCCTAGGGTAGGGTTCAAACTGACCATGTTCAAACAACTCTGTTAATTCAGAGCCCTGCAAATTGCATTGAAATGCTAACGGTGTTTTTGTTTTCCAATCTGAGTTTGGAGCAAGTCTACCATCATGAGCTAAAAGAGTATCAGTTCCATTGTTCCCTATGTTTCTCAGTGCAAAGTTCGAAGATGGTGAGTCAATAGAATCTTCTGGTCCTAAAAGAAATCTTTTAGTAGCAGAAAGTCGTATGCGCAAATCACTACTGTCCAGGCCTCCTTGTTGCTGATAGTCCAAATTTTGCTGATGCTGGAAATCCGACTGTCGTGCAAAATGCAAGTTGTCAATATACTTTGGTGAGGGTACTAGTGTACAAAGAGATTTCTGAACACAAATATTACAATTCTGATATTATCATAACAAATTTCAAATGTATCTAGTTATAGATACTATGTAGTATCACGGAAGATTATCCACAATACCAAAACTGTAAAAAAAAGATATTGAATCTACAGAACTTCAAATGTCCCTAAACAGGTAGCGAGAGTTGAAATGACAACAATATTGAAAGAGGAAAACCTAATAGGTATCCCTAAATAGGTAGCGAGAGTTGAAGTGTAAATCATGTGTTCCACAAATGAAGTTGGTGCATACCTGGTATACAGATGTAGTTGGCAAACCAGAACTGCAATGAAGAACATCTTCCCACGATGGAGCTATATTCCTGTCTAAACCATTTTGGATTCCTTCTGTCCGAATTTGTTTTAATTGGTTGTCACCTGAATAAGGCAGCACAAAATTCGACTATGTTAGCGTATATCAAACAAGCTATCAGTTAACTAATTTTTGGTATCTTAAATGGTTTTGTATGGGCGTGCGCCAAGAGGCCACAAGTTGGAACATCACTTGTGCATCAACAAGAATTTAGCATGTGCTCAGATGTTTTTTAATCCAGTAACACATGTGTTTTAACATAAAGTACTCATTGCTTAACCAATAATGTACATAGAGCAATTACAAAACGATATTTCCCCAGCACAACATACCACTGTGGGACAGTTGCAACTGTCCCATAGAGCAATGGAAAAGAAAGAAACTTTAACTGCCGACTCAATCCTACTCCCTGGGAGTTAGCAGAAGCACGGGGCCTTTCCTTACTGTCCCATCCTCTCACTCTTAGACTCGTACAGTAGTAGTTTTTTTCTGTGATTGTCTTGGTCGTTTCTTGTGTCTAGTCTGAGAGCAATTGTGTGGCGTGTGGCTGTACGGGCTCTTGTCCCTCTTTTCATCTTCTTAATATAATGATGTGCACCTCTCCTCCATGTTCAAGAAAAAAAAAACTACTTCCGACAGAGTTCACTCCAGTACAAGAGTTAACGCCATTCTTTTTCCTTTCTCAAATTTAGCTGTTACAAAGTTGCCCTAAATTATATGTATGCACTTGTCAAAATGCCTTTCTTTCCTTAAACTAACTTGATAAGAAAAGTTCAAATTTTGTATCACATGAATCTGATGTAAAAAAAAGAGCAGAAATACATGAAAATTTTGCTGTTCTTTGTGTGATTACACTGCTTACCTGCAGCCTCAACATTTTTTGCATATCCCGAAAGTTGTGCATGGTTTGAGTAAATGTAGTCATCTTCATCATCATCACCCAAACTTAACTGTTCAACTATCTTCTTCAAAGCCACATTAAGCCCAGATTTGTTTGCCGTATTACCATTATCTGCCCGATAAACTTCTGTATATTGTTCTGGAAATGTATGTCCAAGCTCTGGTATACTTAGTAAAGTGCCACCGTCTCCATTGCCCTCTTTGTTCACAGAATAGGAAGTTACTTCAGTCAAAGAACTCAAATTAGAATAGCTCTGATGGGATTCACTGCCCTCACTAATGCCAGAAGCAGAGTTGCGATATTGGTTCCCGTAGATGGCATTCGGATAGCTCAAGGATGAAAGAGATTCTGATGGTACATTCGATGGTTGAGGTGAATAATTTCTTCCCTGAGAGATGAAGGAAATTAATTTTCAGGCACATTGTATGTTATGGAAAGAGCTAGGTGCATTTCATATATAAATAGTAAAAAAATAAAGAATCATTTATCAGACAAGTGCTTGAGATTAAATCTGATGCATTCAGGAGTGCTTATTTGGAATAATTGTCCAATGATGAAGATTAATAAGAGACATGTACTGAATTGTGGCAATCAGAAATTGACCTAATAACTCAATACGTCATCAGAGTAAGCCATACCAGTATTTAGAGTATAAGAAATACCAAATCACAACAACTGCAATGTATAGCATGGCAATGTAGATTTGACATACCTCTGCTACACCTCTGTATTGTACCAGCACAATGTGTTCATATGCACTGTAAAGAGAATATGTATCACATAAATATCAGTTACCACTGCTTGTTTTCTTTCTCGTACACAGGTAGACGTTTGCAAACAATACAACATATACTAAAAAGTAACAAATTGCACTCAGCAACTCAGCACAACTGCGACGCCAATGAAGGCATACAAGGTAAGTGCATCATAGAAACTGATCTCATAGGATTTGAGCCAAATGAACGGAAAGACAATCTTACGGTTCCAGCATCCAGAAGCACCGCCTCTGGAAACATGGATTTTGTTCTCCATGAGCGTAATAACAACTTAGGGCATCAACATTTCCAACCTGTGATAAAGAGAAAATGTCAGAAATGAAACAGAGGAGGCTTTAATCCACTGCCAAAACTTATGAGTCCATAATAAATTATTGAAATAAAAGCATCTCCTTTGTTTTCAATCCTAGAAATGCCCATAACAATTCTTAATTCCTAGAAAATCTCACACTAATCAAGAGAAAGCGCCTACAAAATATTTGGTGGACATGGTTTCTAAGGTACAGATTAAACAAATATCTAATTTATAGTTTAGCTTTTACAATTGTATATTAAAGAAGACTTGCAGCCATTGTTGCACAGAAGTTATATACACACTATGCATACACACAAAAATAAGTCGTGTAGCACCTAGTCATGCAATCATGTATGTTTACGACTGCATTTGATAATAAGATTGCTTATTAATTTGAAACATGAATTAATAAAACATTCTTAATTCCATAAATTTACTGTCAAGATACCCCCACAGAACAATATGATCTCCTTTTTTTTGTGGTCTTAATTTTGAAAGTATAAAACTTCCAGCAACGACTGCTTGATAGGACAAGACAACATATATATTGAGTTACGTCTCAGTCTGATATTCGAAGAAGAGGCTGGATAATAGTGTCAACTCTAAATAACAAAGCAAATGCACACTCCAAAAATGCGATATGGGTGTACATTTTCTTGTCTCCCAGTATGACTTCATATCAGGATCCCATAGACCAAGATGCAGTAAGTTAACTAGTGGGCACTGATATCCATTTCCTCTGATGTGGATATACCAACAGATTATTGATAGGAGCGGTTCATGACAACTGATATTCCGTTCCATATCTTAGAGTTGTACCCTCCCAAAAGTTGACATACAATAAAGTGATTTCCCAAAAATGTCTGTTCCATAATATTGGCAGTAAATAAGTGCAACAAACACAACTTTGCCAATGAAGAAAACATGGGCATAAATGGAATGCTTTGGTGCTACAGTGAGATTTCCAAAATGAACCTTCAATCGTTCATGAGCCTCGCCCACAGTTCTTCCGTCCTTCTTCCTCCGCCATGCATGACCATCTCTACGGAAATACCGATTCACGCGACGATTATAAAGAAATAGTGAACCACCTGTAGAAGAAACAATACTGTTAAGGCATCTGTTTGAACTATACAAGTTTGAGAAAATTTAACCGATCAAGGGATCTGGGCTATACTGGGTGGCTTCTTCGGTGGTTCAGGGGTGATAGGGAACCTCTCATGATTGTGCAAGATATAGTAGACTTCAGCAGGTCTTAACCACCTAGTCCTCGCTTCTTCACGAAGCACATTGATATCAAAACCTACAGCCAGAGAAAGAACAAAAGGATAAGCTGATCATGTCAAGTACTAATTAACTTGTAGTTTGTATTAAATCCATAAGAGTACAAGACCAGACTAAAGTTGTAACCCTAAAAAAAAACTGACTCGTGGGGAAAGACTGCCCCCACGGCTTTGCACTAAGAAGAGGCTCTTCCTGACCACACTAAAGTTGTAACCCTAACATTTATCTCATCATGGGTAATGATAGTTAAAGCAATCATCTCCCTTCAGCACAAAGACACCGTATAAAGGTAGGAACAGGAAAAAAAAAACCCGTTCATTTCAAGCTTTTCTAAAAAAACGTGCTGATTTCTCAGAAGAGGGCCGTTGCCAGCATAGCTATGTGGTGTGCAATAGGGTTAGTGATTTGTCATCACAAGAAAACCTAAAAAAGTAGAGCTTGTACTTGTAGAAGCATCCTATCAATTTGATTAGTACCAAAATTACCAAAATCTAAAACGAAAGGGGCGAGGAATTCGAGCCCCAGATAGAATGGGAGCACGAGCTGTCACTCTTCGCCTAAAACAGTGTTTGCTACCTCGTACGGTACGAAAAGAAATATAATCCCTAGCCTGCAAAAAAAAAAGTGCCTGCGCCTCAAGAAAAATCAACCGCCGCAGATTCGAAACGATCCCACAAACTGATTCCGAGTGAAATAAGCAATCCAGGTTTCATTCTCTACATAATCTTGGTGAAAGCGGCATCATCCTAGTACCTCAAACCTAACAGCATCAGGCATCAAGCGCACGCAGGCGAGAACTTGACTCCCGCAGCCAGGTCAACTACCAAGGAAGCAGAGACGAGACCATGGCAATCAAGAATCACAAAACAACCATAAGAACGGGGGAAAAGGCACTCACTTTGGCTCATGGTCACTTGCAGAGATCCAGCAGGCTCAAGGCTCCCATGGAACGAAGGGGTCAAGAGCCCCAGGAAATGGTTCCAAACACCTCACAAACAAGAGCCAAAGGCACAGGTCTACTTCTTGCACGAAGCTGGGGAGAAGTCTCTTCCTGTGTCCTTGTCCCTTTCCCTCGACAAAGGAAGCAGCACAGATGTACCAACGGGAGGGAGAACTGAGAAGGTGGGAGGACAATGATGCGAAGTGGTGAGGGGATCAGCTGAGTTGGTTGCTTCTGCATTTTGTCGGCTTGTTTAGCCCGTCCACATAATTAATTAACAGTGCAAGGGGAAATGCTAAATAATTCTTTTGAAATATTAGTGTGTAGGTGCACATGGAATTTTTATATCTCCATGAGCAACTGTGAAATGCTGACTTAAATTGCTGATGCCTTTGAATTTCCCCCCTTATATCTTGTTTACGACTTTGGGGAAGAGATGATGGGTGAAACCACTTTTGGATGCAGGATTGGCCACTGATCTTACAAGAAAGCAATTATTTGTTCTTTTCGCCAGACGGCGAGATCAACTGTAAACAGATGGTTAAGGCTCTTGGAGGGATTCGATGACCATACTAAATTTTCCACACTCAACTCTCGGTCGTCATAATGCGGCAGTTACGCGTGAGTAGGCCTAAGGCCCTAAACTCTGGATTTATACAAGAATGTAACAAAAGTTAAATTCCCACCTTTTTTTGTTGACAGCAACTGACATTAAATTTTACTTAACCCCTCTTTATGAAGGATAATTGTAATTTACCCATATAAGAACCATGATTATATTTTCCTTTAAAATTCAATTAAAGTACGTAGATGGATGTTTTCTTCTTTAAAAAAAGAAGAAGGAAGAAGAAGAAAAGTTCATAGTTGGACATGATTGACAAGAGGCCGATCAATTGACTTTGTAACCACTAGCCTTTTCCAAAAGGAATACAGGAGGTAAAAATACCACGATTAACTTACTTATTGTTGCTTCAGTCAAAATCAGGGTAAGAAATTCCAAAAGCTCGTTGGGTAGAAAATGAAAGTTCAATGGTTTGATTCCGTTTGATATCTACAAGTGGTTAAAATCAAGATAGCAAAGTCTCACGTTTTATCTTCTTTGTATGGAGGTGTAAAAGTCTATTATATATTTATGTTTGAAACATCACCATCATTTAGTGCCAATGTAAGTAAAAAAGTAAAAGTAAACTATCTTTTCCTAAGCATCGAAAGGATATATTCAGTAGTACAACTAACATCACAAAAATTTGGCAAGGCTCATCTGCTTTGTACATTCCACGCCAAGAGGTCCTGCTGTCACATGGATCTACTACCTCATTTTGTTCAACGACGTCATTAGTCTTGATGGTTTCAGCTGCCATTGAGTGTTCAATCTGAAATCGTGGAGGGGCATACTAATTGCTGCTCATGTGATTGGTGGCCACATGAACTTCTGTTGGGGTCCATAGCGTTAATCATTGGTTGCTGATGGCAACCGATGATGGTATTTGTCCCAAGAATAATTTTGGTTTGATAATAGCCCAATACTTGATGAAAAATACTAATTTTTGTTTTTCTTTATCTAAAATATAATATAATCAGTAGGGGTGCGAGCCCCTCCTGTTCTCTCAAAAAAAGTACTTGATGAAAAACTGCAAGTATGCACGTTTCTAGGAATAGAAGCGATACAAATAAAATAAATGGATATTGCATTCAGCATTTTATGACTGAACCGACCAAATCCTTTGAATATGGCTTTTCTTTTATTTCTCATCAGCAAATACACACACGTTTTTTTTCTTTGCTAACATACGATGTGAATATAATTGCAACATGAAACACAATATTGTTTTGAGGTATAAAAATGTGAATTTAGAGTTTAGATGCACTAAAGGACATAATAAACTAATTATGTCCTTTAATGCATATATTTGTGCAACATTTTATATTTTTATATCTCAAAAATATGATGAGTTTGATGTTGCAATTTTTGGTGCATCCACTATGAAGGATAATTTTTTTTCAAAGTTTTGAGAACTTGTATGCATGATTTGTTATGGAATTTTTAAATTTCCAACTTTTAGACCATTTGGACCTAATATGCACCTATGGGTCTAGAGATGAAGCTAATTAAGCATCAGTTTCAAGTATTTTTTTCTTCTTCTTCATTTCTTGGAGATTCCATCACTTCAAAGCTGATCAAACTGTGCTTTCCGGCCGACATCCACATCTTTATCATCTCCCTTTCGTTGTAGTCCCCTCAGGTGAATTAATGACTTATATCATCCATAATATCACCCTCATGGCCACACCCCAGTACAACATACAGTGACTTCGACTAGCTAGTGCTTCTTGCTCAGGATATTTGAAGCCTGATTTCACATAGAACATGATGGCAAGGGAACCCATCCCATAAACGTGTATCTGCTTACTTAAAGCTGTTGTTGTTATTCATTTGTTCACCACCTCTTAAGGCCACTGCGCTGCAACAGACTCTGCAAATGGCAATTGGCATATGTCCCATTTTTCCTTCCAAAAGTTCCTACATGAACTGAGAGATCTGAAAGGAAGAGGGGAAGAGGTTGTTCAGTGCCAAGTTAAGGATGGACATGATGTGTCTGTTTGAGCAATATGAACTAAACCGTTAGTCCTTACATCTCGAATTGAACAGTTAGTTATTGATTAACTAGAGAAGATCCATGCATCGATCGCTCCACCTCCATTGTTAACAATATGGAAGTACAAAGCAAAAGCCATTTAGGTATATCCACGAAGTCAGGGAGCATGTGGCAAGGGATATAGATGCCTTTTTCTCGTATTGTCAGCTGCCTGTGGTGCCCGTCGTCTTCCTCTGTTAATGGCAATTGGCATATGTCCCGTTTTTCCTTCCAAAATTTCGTACATGAACCGAGAGATCTGAAAGGAAGAGGGGAAGAGGTTGTTCAGTGCCAAGGATGGACATGATGTGTCTGGTTGAGCAATACGAACTAAACTGTTAATCCTTTACATCGCGAATTGAACAGTTAGTTATTGATTAACTAGAGAAGATCCATGCATCGATCGCTCCACCTCCATTGTTAACAATATGGAAGTACAAAGCAAACGCCATTTAGGTATATCCACGAAGTCAGGGAGCATGTGGCAAGGGATATAGATACTCGCAAAAAAAAGGGATATAGATGCCTTTTTCTCGTATCGTCAGCTGCCTGTGGTGCACGTCGTCTTCCTCGCATTTTTTCGAGAACGGTCTTCCGCCTCACATGGCCCGACATGTACCAACCAGATGCGTATAAACAAAAACGGCATGACCAAAACGTGCTTGACTCTGGGTGTTGCAAATCTTCTCGGCTTCGGATCAGCTGAAGAAAAAGCAGAATTGCTGGGCCACGTGGAGTGGACGAGGTCACGAGGAATCTTCGGCCGGTGGGCGCCATGTACAATGCACCACATGGTCGCTTCCCACTCTGTCTTACCTGACTCCATTTCCATAGCCTCAGTGGGGAACACATGATGAACAATGTGATGGCGAAATGGTCCAAATGGATCAATGACTCCAAAATAGTAATTGTTACTCCATCGAAAGCACCTTTTCTGGGGAGCAGGGGGCTCGTGTGATCCTTCTGGTGCTCTGCTTCAGGTTAATTGATAAGATTTATTTTTCTGGAACTGAACAAGTTTGCTTTATCGATTGCTCCATGATTGGAACTGAATACCACGTCATTATAATCCTGCAGGTTGCTAATGAGAACATATCTAGTGGTACCATGGGTTACAGAGTTACCGTGTTATCTCGGTTGGCTAATAATCTAGGTGATGAGATTTATTTTTCTGAAAGCAAGTGAATTTGTGCTTTGTCGTTTGCTACATGATTGGAATTGAATACCCGCTCATTATAATTCTGCAGGTTGTCTGGTTGAAACAAAGCTTGGGTACAGTCTCTGAACTGAAACGGTCTCCAGCGCCGACAGTCCGAGCACACCGGCTGTGTACCCATGAAAGGAGTGGATTGAGCCCTCTGAGTGTAACTAACTATTGTGGTTGGGCTGAACCAAAGCTTGGACACTTTGGGCATGGATTCGGAGTTGGGCCGCCATTCCTGGCTACCCAAGTTGATTTGAACGGGTTCGGTCCAGCCTACGAACTTATTGCAACGGGAATCTCTTAAAAAATCTTGTTAAAAGCCGATATTGTAGATCGACAGTGACAACTGGCAAGTCACTACGTACATCAAGCCTAGCTAGAACTGGCCATATAATACATAAAGCTACATTCAATTGCACAAAATACTCATGAACAGCTGCGTGTCGATTCGACCGAGACCAAAGCTGAGGGAGTGGTACTGATGAGCTGACGGCGAGGACGAAGACAATCGCCAGGTATCAAGCTAGGCGCCGCTGTAGATGTGAAAGTTGCAGGTGATGAAGATGGAAGTGAAAAGTTTTCGGTTGTTCGTTTTATAAGGGTCTAAAATTTAGAAGAGTTTAAACACAACAATCTTATCATTTAAGAGTATTAAATAAAGTTTAATTATAAAACTA
>LAPY01000277.1:67292-81754 GCA_000970635.1 Eragrostis tef | reverse complement strand
GGCAGCACCACCTGTGATACTCCCAGGCCCCCCGGCCCGGGGGCCGGGCTCGTCGACGACCTGCGCGACTTCCTGGGCGACTTCGCACTCAGGGCCAAGCGGCTGGCGGCGTCGGTGCTGCAGCCGTTCGGGCCCTCTTCCGAGCCGAGCTCCATCGACGACGGCGAGCTCGAGAAGCTGAAATCCAAGCTCAAGCGCATCCGCGCCACGCTCCGGGACGCCGAGGACCGCGTGGTGGCCGACGAATCCTCCAAGCTCTGGCTGCGGGAGCTCCGGGACGTGGAGCACGCGGCCGAGGACGTGCTCGAGGAGCTCGAGTTTGAGGCGCTCCGCGCGGCGCGCCTCGAGCCCTTCAAGGCCCAGCTGCTCCGGTCCCGCGCCGTCAAAGGCAAGCAGAAGCGCGAGGTCAGCTCGATGTACTCCTCTGCTCCCAATCGCCTCAACCGCAAGGTCGCCAAGATCATGGAGCGGTACAACGAGATTGCAAGAGACAGAGATGCGCTCCGCCTGAGAAGAAGCGACGGGGAGAGGCGGCACGTGGAAAGCCCCGTGATGCCGACCACCGGCTCGGAGAAATGCCGGCTTCATGGAAGGGAGGTCGACAAGAGGCGGGTCATTGACCTGCTATCTTCTGACGAAGCTAGCTGCTCTAATGTCTATTCTGTCGTCCCTGTGGTTGGGCCAGCCGGTGTTGGGAAGACTAGTCTGGTTCAGGATATCTACAACGATAAGGATTTCAGTTCCAAGTTTCACATAAAGATGTGGTTGTGGGTGTGCCAAGAGTTTGATGTCTTGAAGCTAACACGGGAACTTGCCGAAGAAGCTACTCGGTCGTCATGCAGCTTTGCTGGGATGAACCAGATGCAACGTGTCATTACCGACGGACTCAAGGATAAGCGGTTTTTGCTTGTTCTTGACGATGTATGGGATGAGAGACGAGACTTCTGGTTGAAATTGCAGGTGCCTCTTAAACATGCTGCGCATGGGAGCAAAATTATAGTCACCACTAGAAGTTCTAAAGTTGCCAAAATGATGGCTTGCAAGATACACAGATTGGGGTACCTCTCTGATACCGATTGCTGGTTTGTGTGCCGGGATGCTGCCCTGCGAGACCGTGATTCCAGAATTATTGATGAAAGTCTTGGTTCTATTGGTCAATCTATTGCTGCAAGGTGCAAAGGATTGCCATTGGCTGCAATTGCGGCTGGCAATGTTTTGTCCAGTGCAATTGATATGAACCATTGGAAGGCTGTTGGGCAGAGTGATTCGTGGGACAGTGAAGTGGTTGGGAAGATCCTTCCTGCTCTTCTGGTGAGCTACAATAGCTTGAAGAAGCACTTGAAACGCTGCTTTTCTTATTGCTCATTATTTCCAAAAGAGTATATGTTTAGAAAGGACAAGCTGGTCCGCTTGTGGTTGGCGCAAGGCTTCGTTGAATCAGACAAAGAACATCAGCCTGAAGATATTGCTTGCAAATATTTTGATGACCTAGTGGAGAAGTTTTTCTTTCAGAGATCACCATATCACGATGAGAGGTAATGCTAGTTTCCTGGCGACTGAAATAGTAACTTGAGAACCTATTTCTGAACTTGAAAGAAATAGTTCTTGACAACACATTTTCTTACATATGATAAAGGTGCTACTCTATTGTTACTTTTCTTTCTGCCTATTACAGCTGCCACTTAGTCATCTCCCTTGACAAAATATGCTTAGACTTCTTTTCATAGGCACAAAATATGGTTGTGCAGGAGCTCATCGACAGTTTGTGATGGTGCATCTAAACATTGCTCTGTAGATTGCATCAATATGTCTACCTGGTGTCTAGGTTGCTTTTTAGCCTGCAGTGCATGGCTAGATGCCACTCCCTGAAGACTGAAGGTGCTAGAGCCACCTACATGCCATTATGTCAGAACAGTGAATGATGCTAGCCTCCAGTATATAATTAAAGTTATCAGAAGTGTGTTGCCATATATAATTTTAGTTTTGGTTGGAAAGTTAAAACGCTCCAGCGATGGCATCATAACACATCTAGTTGATACATATTCATTGACAACAACAGTATTGAATGCGAAATTTGCATAGCTAAAATACTATGAGTGAATATAGATTTCATTTCTGTATTATTACATGAACAGGATGATCAGCTCTTTTTCTTTATTGAATTCTCCATCTCATTTGTGCTTTTCCATTTTCACAACCTGTTGAGGTTTCCTTAATGTGAATGCATCTTCAATTGTGATTTTTTTCCTCGCTTTCGTGCAAGTAAAGCTGATACGTTGTTACCATGTTATGCCTTGTAAACCTTGAATTGTCTCTAGTCTCTACTACTGTTTCTTCAGCCACTTAGAGACTAACATTGCAGCTGCTAACCCCTTGACATTCTACGAGATTGTGGTTGTTGTTGTCTCGAACCCAGTAACGTAGTAAACATTTGGGATGGTTTTGCTCCTGTGATGAGGGTTGCCTTCCTTTTATCTAAATGAATGGCATCTGAATGTTACCTTATCTTAACTATACAGATTTTCCTGTCTACCTAAACATATCGTATTTCATGTTCGGCGTTGACCTCTTGTATATCTTTGTCGTTTATTTTATTTTGTTTGAAAATAATTCATAGACTACACTAACTCTTCTTCCAACAGGTATGTCATGCATGATCTCTACCATGAGCTTGCTGAATACGTGTCATCCAAAGAGTATTCAAGGATAGAAAAATCTGCATTGAGCAATGTAGAAGAAGATGTTCGACACTTATCTTTAGCACCAAGAGAGGGCCAGTGCAATGAAATCGTTGAATTCTATCCAGCCCATAACCAATATCTAAAAGAATCTAATATCCCTCCCCTGCGAACACTGTTGGTTGTTCAAAAGGATGAACCCAAGGATGAAGGAAATACTTTGAGCATAAACTTCCCAAGATGCGTGTTCAATCTTCTGGGGTCTTTGAGGGCTCTTGACTTGAGTAATACTAACATGGAGCACCTGCCACATTCTGTTGGCGAATTGATCCACCTTAGGTACCTCAGTCTCGAGAATACCAATATCAAATGCCTGCCTGAGTCAATAAGTGCTCTCTTCAAGTTGCATTCAATGAATCTTAGATGCTGCAATTGCCTTAGTGAAGTACCTCAAGGAATCAAATTCCTCACTAATCTGAGGCATCTCGAACTGCCATCCATGTATAACTGGAATGTGTGCACGCCATGTGGAATTGGTGAATTAACAAACCTACAAACAATGCAGAACATCAAGGTTGGAAATGATTCTGGCAGCTGTCGGATTGATGACTTGGTCAGCTTGAATAAGCTTCGGGGACAACTGTGTATATCAGGAATAGAGAATGTAAGAAATAAACAAATTATTCGTGAAGCTAGCATCAAGAACAAAGGCGAACTGCATAAGTTGACACTACAGTGGTCTTGCATTGACTCCATGTTTGCTGATGAGGCTTCATCTGTGTTGGATAGCCTTCAGCCTCACCCTGATTTGAAGGAGCTCACTATAAGCGGGTTTAATGGAGTTATATTTCCTTTATGGCTGGGGAATCAATATATGTTTAACTTGTCCGTCTTAGAGCTGAAAGATTGCCAGAACTGTGAAGAGCTACCATCTCTTGGTGAATTACCTTGTCTCAAACATCTTTTGATCAGTTCACTCACCCGCATAAAGCATGTGAGACGGATGTTTTATGGATATGACAAAACTAGTCGTGATGATTGTAGATCTAGCACCAGCAGAGCCTTTCCTAAATTGGAAACACTGAAGTTCATGAACATGAATTCTTGGGAGCAATGGGATGAAGTTGAGGCCACAGATTTCCCTTGTGTTCATCATCTCACCATTGTGAGATGTAGCAAACTAAGGGTGCTACCCAAGCTACAGATGCTGCAAAATCTTCGGATAAAAAAATGTGGGAATTTGCTTGACTTGCCAAGTTTCCCATCTCTCCAGTGCATTACCATTGAGGGTTTATACAGTGTGAGCCACATACTGCAGCTCCCTATATTTTCTCATCTCGGGCCATTAGAATTACGCTGCCACAAGAAACTCATATCAGTGAAAAAGATACAAAATTCTGCCCTTCTTCACAGTTCGTGGTTGAAGAAAGAACAACTACGTAAGATTTCAGGTTGTCAAGTGTTGCCTTTCCAGAATCTGTCAGATCAAGATAGTCAGGTACATGTATTCACGAAATTAGATACCATAGACGATTGTTATGTAATGTTGAGGATTCTGAAACATTACCTGTTTGCTATGTATTTCAGAAAACTTGGGTATTTTTAAGGTGCACCGAACAAATACTTGAATGTTATTGCAAATTCATTGCATATGCTGACCTTAGCTTCAGAGGAACCAATGTCCAACGTTCTGAAGGTAGCTTCGTCGACTTTCTGATTGTTCTTTGTTAGGCCTCTTGTTTTCGTTTCGGCAGATATATGAACTAATGGGATCCAACATTTGGTCTCGTTTATAGGAGAACTTATTCGGTTGTTAGTATTATTGTTTTATAGTTTGTGTCAACTTGATACATTTTAACGGAAGTTGTTTTGATTTATGCTCATCTTTTTCAGTGGAAGTCGGCAATGATGTATCATTCCATGCTGTACAATATGAAGACGTTGAGCTTGTATCCGGAAAACTAATTTGGGTTGAAGTGGGCCAGCCGGAGGAGATTAAGCATATTTGCATAGACTAATTGACCAATGAAGTCAGATGATAGACATCAGGATCCTGACGTCTTTAGAATCTGGAAAAGCAGATCAAATTAGGGTGTTGAGAAGCTAGTACAGTGAATAATCCACACTCAAGTTTTTTCTAAGACCGGAATTCTGGTATGCTAATGTTGAATGGTGACCATCAACTATACTTTGTCGCTTTAGAGGTTACTCTTGTTATTTTCCTCTTAATGTTGTGTGTACGTTCTGATATTCAGCATGATTCTTGTATTGATGAGAGTTTTACATTCAAACGGTTTGTTTTTGAAATTGTGATTGAATTGACAGTTTACTCGACTAGATTTCCTGATAAGAAAAGGACGTAGAAAATGCAAGAGAAGTTGCAACCTGATGTCTAATAGCACCAGTTCCGACTAGATGGTATGGGAGGTAAAACAATGAAAAGGGACACCGCCTTGAGCATTCATTGTGATGACAGAGATATGTCTGGCACTGTCCATTCAAATGTGAACTTATTTTGGTTTCCATAGAGTTGATCATTGTTTGCCGACTGTCATGTCCCTTGTGTGGAGTTTATGCATAACTAGCATCACATATTTATAAATAATTGAATTAAAATCCTCAAATTAACATGTATAAGTATGACACTGCTATTATGCACTAACTGTTCTACACCCAGCAAATAATTACTGAACAAATCATCAATGATTACGAAAATTAATGAATAAAATTTCATGATTTTGTCAAATACTGACATATTTTAGCATCATCGTGCAATTGGTTCAGTAATTTGTGATTGTTTTCTTCAACAAAAATTACTCGGTGTTGAATGACGTTTATATGTATAAGTATGAATATTCAATTTATTTCATATTTGCAATTTACAAGATGAGCGAAAACACTTCTATCCTACACACATCAACTAGATACTCTCTTTCACAGTTACAACAAACATGCTCCCTCTGCCCCCATTATAGTTGGCATTTAGCCCTGAGCACGGAGATTAAGAAGATATGAGAAAAGGTGGGTGCACAGTAAATGAGGGAGAGAGAGATAGAGGTGTATTGGAAAAAGAGAAATGTGTCTTGGGAAATGCCAATTATTTTAGAGAAACTTTAGATGGCTAGAATGTCAAATATTTTATAACGGAGGGAGAAATAGATTACAAACTTGTTTGGTAGAGATTCTCTTAAAGTGATTCTCATGAGAAACTGATTGTGCGAAGGGAAATGGTTCTCATGAGAAACTGATTGTCCAAAGGGAAGTGATTCTCTATGATTTTTTCTTATAACCTCTTAAAATCACATAATCAGGAAAATCTACTTTATTCAGCTTCCACCTTCTTACTCCATTACAGTCTAGAGTCGCTTTCTCTGAAAACAACGTTTGGTATAGCTTCACAGATTATACTTCAGAATCAGCGCAAACAGGCCCTAGGAGACCAAAAAAAAAATAGCATTAGTCATGAAAATTAGGTTAATAAATTAAAACGGTCAAAAGCATCAGAATCAAAGATATAGCGTTACTATAAAAGTAGCTCAGAGTGCCTTTATTCACCCACGCACCAACAGCAACAAACTTTACAATTTGCTCCTACTCGCATGTTAAAAACCTAGCCTATTACTATTGGCTCTGTCGAGTCCTGGATGTAAGCAATATTTGTAATATGTTTTGGCCGCCCAACAGTCAAACAATAGGTGGTGTGTACTTTCTTGCTCCGGAAAGAACAAGCAGAGTAGAATTTTCCACCTCGGGTAAATTTTCTCTACTGAATAAGTTTCCCTGTAATCAATAGGAAAATAAAATAGAGGAAAGAAACACTGAGGGATATAGGTGACGGACTCGAGTACCAGCTTATTATTTTCTTCAGGACGCCAGGCTACTGATTCTTGGCAAAACAAGCTTGGGGCACCCTGCTATCTTCAGCCTCTGAACGGTCGTGAGGGCCTCCAATCCGTCAACCGACAAAAGCTCGTTGCAAGACTTGATCTCCAGTTTCTTCAGCACCGGCAGTGCAGGAGGCGTCAGGCTAAACGATTTGACGCCGTGAAAACTTTCAATTTTCAGTGATGCCAGAGATCCAAGCTCCGGGATGTCAGGGAACTGAAGGCCGCAGTGGAGAACCAGCTCTTTTACAGAAGGAATGCTGGGCAGTAGTTTCAGGTCAGGGCACCTGCTGATGCAGATCTTGCGCAGGCGAGGGCAGTCGCCTTCGGATGCTACAAACAGCTCTTCCAGTCCGTACATCTCCCACAGGTTTAGCAGCTCAAGAGATGGAAACTTGGTCCCGCCATTTATGTCGCTGCACAGCTGTTGAACGTAGTACATCTTCCGTATGCTCAGGAACTTCAGTGACGGCAGCTGATCAATGGCGGGGAACTGGGTACAGTTGCAGCAGCTGTCGAGTGTGAGGGAGACTAAGTTTAGTAAGGAAGAAGAGCTCTGCATCCAAGCAGGGAATGCACTGCCTTCGTAGCCTCTAATGGCGAGCTCTTGGAGATTGTTGTGTGGTTGAAGGCCTTCAAGAACTTGCTCAGCCACATTTTCTACTTCGTCATTTAGATCGTCGTCGTCAATGTCTGCTCCACCGTCGTGCCATTGTAGCGTTAGATCCTTGAGGTGCCGCTTACTCCTCAGGTTAATCTCCTGGGCCTTGCTGCTGGTTTTGACACTATCGAGTCCTGAAAGCCTCAGGCAGCCCCTAAGATTGTGCAAGCTCCCCAGGTCAGTTATGCAGCAATGCGACGAGTCTCCACTGGCATGGAAGACTGGCAGTGTCCGGAGTTCAGTCAGATGCCCAATTCCATGTGGCAAGTGAACGTGCCCCAGTTCTTTCGTCACATCCAGATGGCGCAGCTTGAGCAGATTCTTCATGTCTCCAGGTAACTCTGTCAGGAAGCGGCAGTCTTTCGCTTTCAGCGTCTGCAAATTGCGGAGGATACACAACTCAGACGGAAGCGCTCTGATGCTTGTGTTGGTCACAGACAAGTACTGCAAGTTTCTCATGCTGACAATGGAGCCAGGGAGCTCTTCTATGTCGGTATGACTCAAATCCAAAGTCTCCAAAGATGTGAATTTCAGAAAGAAATCATCCAAACCGACAAGATTTAAGGTGGGAACAGAAATATTGTACTGTTGCCCCTCAGGTTGCAGGACCAGAAATGTCTGCAAATCCTTGAGCTTTTCTGTTCTGAGCATCAGTTGAACCCTCTGAATTTGAGAGGAAACTAGCGACAGATGAAGAATATTTTCAGGTACGCTGTCCATGAGACCCTCATACTTGAAGTATCGGTTTCGGGATACAGATTTTACCACCTTGTAGATGAGTTCATGGATTACAAACTTTTCATCATTATCATTGTGAAAAGGTGAATGCTGAAAGAAGGATCTGCACAGCAACTCAGTGAAATATTCAGCAGCGACATCTTCAAGTTCACATCCTTCAACGGGTCTGATACAACCAAGAGAAATCCAGAGGAGGATTATCTGATGTCTATCAAAGATGTATCCTTCAGGGAACAATGAACATAATGCAAGGCATTTTTTTAGATGGATTGGTAGAACATCATGGCAGAGCTGTAAAGGCATAGCACTTCCCTCAAGCTTAACGTTTCCTAATGAAGTAGTGTCCGTATGGCATAGAAGGCCACCAATGGCCTTCAGCTTTAGCAGATTACCTCCAAATCTCGAAATGAACCTATTAGCCACAATCGCTAAATCAGGATTGCTCTGGATATCAGTGCCCACTGTGTCATATTGTTGGATAAGCATCAAATTGTTTTCTTCAGATAAAGGATTTAAGGAATATGAATGTGTTGCTAGACCACTAAGGGTAGCAACGGTGGTAGTCCTTGTAGCCATGACAACAACACTTCCGCTGGCATAGGCATTAAGAACTTTTAGGACACTATCCCAAAACTGTCGATCTTCTATATCCGCGTCATCCAAGAAAAGTATAAATATCTTATCTGTGATTTCCTCCTCTACCATTTGTTGAAGATACCTGAGGTTTGTAATGCTGCAATGGTCATTCGTGGCAAACTCAATAATTTTCCTAAATAACATTGATATGTCTAATTTATCAGACATCTGTATCCATATCCTTTTGTCAAAAGCATTTATCAGTTGTTGGTCATTGTAAAGGACACGGAGCAGTGAAGTCTTGCCATGACCACTCCCAGCATTTATGCAAATAACCGTACATTTGTTTCCACCATTGTTAGCCAGTAATATATTTTCTGTAATCAGTTGTTTGATATCGTTTCTTCCAAGAACTTTAGAGCCAACCTAAAATAATAAAGGGCGTCACAGCAGCCAATTAAAATGGTAAAAGATATATCCCTCAAAATAAAAGGTGAAAGATATGCATTATAATTATATTAGGCTAAACATGCTTGTTGTTGGAAAAAGAAGTACCTGCACACATGTATGATGGAGGTCGCCTCCATACTGTTTTTTCATATTAATCCATGCCTTTACATCCTCGTGAAGAGTGGAATGTATCTCCTCAACCTGCCTCCGAGGTAAAACATTAAACACTGAAATATGCTGGCAACAGTCTATCTACCGATATAATACCAATAAAAAGAGATCAATGCCCCCACAGGACCCTAAGAAAAAAAGAAAAAAAACACAAGATGCTCACATTAAAGAAAAATAGCTGGATGAAAACAGTCGGAAATGAATTATGGTAAAATTGCATAAATTATTTTTATTTTCATATTTTTCTTGTCGTAATGGGAAATGGTTATGTTACCGAAGACACAGGAAATATTGAAAACACAGGCAGTGGAATGGAAACAAACTTACAAATGATTTGATGATTGTCCATCTCCTTTTTGTTCGATTGGATTATTCGATCAGAAAATTTGGATTACTCTATATCTTTACTATACATAAAATTTGGAGTTGGTGGTAGTGATGGTGGGTGGTCAGTCATTTGGCACCGACAGAAGGGCCAACTTATCTGCAGTAAGCAATCGGCCACCATGGCACGAGTAGACATTCCCATCGCTAGAATTTTTTTAGCTCCCGTCGCAGGATAGATCTTGGGGAGAAGGCACGGGAAGAGAAGACGGACCACAGGCTGAGCTGACATCTGGAGGCTCTCATTCAGTTGACGTGGGACCCATGCCAGAAGTTGCAGGAAAAACGGCGTTGCACCAAAAAAATTCTTCTTGCTAGCATGCAGTAGCTGCAGGAATCACTGAGATTTCTTTCGCGTCATTTAGCTGCTAACAATAGTCCATACTTTGCTTTGGCAATCCTGTTTTGTGAGACTATTGCAAACGGGATTGTATTAAATACCTAATGAACTAGCATGATAAATGAATCTTGAAACAAATACAAATGTTCTGTTGTGAATCGATCTGGGCATTACACCTTTTGTCTCTATGCATTGGCGTCAGAATCGAGTGCCCTAAAGTTTCTTATTTTGCCAGATTAGTCATTAGTCTAAGAGAGAGAGAGAGAGAGAGAGAGAGAGGGAGGGAGGGAGAGAGAGAGAGAGATAGAGAGAGAGAGAGAGTAGCTAATGGTTGCACAAATTACGGTGCATTTTTTTTACAAAAAAGGCATTAACATGGAATTCATATCTTGTAGAGAAAATCGTACTTCAGGAACCGAAGATCTCTACAATTAGAAGCCGCATCAAAGCACGGGCACATCGGCTAGTATATAAATAAGTTCAGGTTGATATTCGTAGCGTCAAGCGCTACATGTCTCTTTGTATAGATATGTCAATGCCAAGTAAAATGGCATCACAGGATATTCGAATCCCATGGATAAGTACATCAAAATTTTCAGCCAAACAATTTATTAAAGTTTCAGATATGTGTTATTTGAAAGAAAAAGGCATACCAAGATGCAGAGAGTTTCATGTAAGTTGCAGAAATGTTTTAACAAAATTCATGTTTTGGAAAGGTATTGAAGTTTTGGGAAGTTTCATGTATTTCACTGAATACTTTTTAGACATTCTTAAAACAAAGAATGGAGTACCCTATGTATATATGACCTAGTTTTCTAATATAAACAAAATGGTGATAGAAGTAGTCAACATGACAACGCTAAAGGGCTATAAAGTTTATATTTATATTGAACAAAAGTATATGTTTGCCCAACGTATTTGTTTATGAGGGACGTCGGTATTGTTGCAATATTTCTCTATTGGATCAAATGGCCAGACAATTTCAGATATATACTTACACATAGCTAAATTCACCTCATAGAAAACTTTTTTTTGTGAATGCACCTCATAGAACACAATATAATTGCTAGACTATTAGTCTAATTCTGGAAAATAAAAATCAAAGCTTGCGGAGTCCCAATACTGCTGATAACAATTTTATTATCCTTTTTTTTTGCGAAGGACAATTTTATTATCCTTGTGTTCTCTCGATACGTGAACTTTTGATATTGCTAAAAGAAACAAAATTTTAAATTGTCAACTTCTGCCTTGCTATATAAATGCCTGGGAAAATAATCTACCTTGTTAAATGTGGGGCTCTGCACATTTTTGAGCAATCTTTCCCTCCTGGCCACCTTTGTCACTTCGTAACCATCAGTCTCTACGTCTCTTGACCATGCTTCTGGTTCGCAAAAGGCTTCCAAACCAATTCCTTTTGGTGTTGCGAGCTCATCAGTAGCAGAAGTTCCGTGGGTTGAGTAGTGCTTCTGTCTCTGGTGACCTCTAACTCCAGCCTATTAAATATAAATATTTTTGGTAAAGTCAAAACATAACAAGGAAGTGCTTGTTATGATGTTTGTAATTGGTGCTCTGCTGTCCAACAATATAAAATATGTTTTATTTCGTTAGGAAAACAATTTGACCGGTGCTTAGTCCATTAATATGTCATTCCATGATACAAAATTATAATCATAAGCATGTATTTTATTAATATATGAGTCTAATGATACAAAAACTATGTATTCATGGAGTATTTATCAAAAAATTTTCCTAACAAAACTAATTAAATACGTTATGTTAGTGGGCAGAGGGAGTATATAACAATAATTCTAATTAATGAACTTCTAACATTTATATTACCACATGTGTCTAATGAAAAGAATCTTGGTTCAGTGCAAAAATATAAAGTATGACCCATGTACTTGCACAAGTAAAAGGATGAATCCATCAAAACTAAACATCCAATTAAACAGTACTTTGGGTTCCTCCATTATATTACCTTCATTCTAACAACAAACTTCACTACATCGAGACAAAACTTGAATTTTCTCCATGGATCCAATAGCGGCCTTGTGTATGAACCCTGAGGGATGAATATGGATAGTGTCAATGAACATGGAGAAAGTAGAGTATAACTGGACACAGCCTCCTTGACGATGAACATATCTTACAGTTATATACAATAATAATGACAGAACATCATCCTGGTTCTATTGGTTCTTTGTATAGTGGAAAAATCGAACCGAGCATTTGTATATGATGTTAACATTGGTCTCTTCAAAGTTAAAATAACGAATATAAAAAATATCAGAGGTGATAATTAACCACAAGGATTTTGCCCAAATCCAATTCCACAAATAAAACCTAAACATCCAACTCGATAGCACTTTGGATGGCTCCATCACCTGTATTCTAATAACAAACTTGACTGCGTTGAGACATTTTTTAAGTTTTTCCCTTGGTGTAATATTGCGAAACTGTTTGCTTGCAAGCAGCCTGGGGATCTTGACCACCTCTGTTAATTCAGATAAATCATTCTCCAGTAGATGTTTTGCCCCCTGCCACATTTCTGGTCCAAAGAATCCTCTTTTTGCAGGCAATATTTCTGCTTCCTTTCCGAATTGAGAAGTAGAAGCGCTTACATGATTCCAGTTTTGCTTCCTTACCTGATAGATTTTAACTCCAGCCTGTTAAATAAGATAAATTGTGTAATTAAAAATATAATATACACGGAAAGATGCATGGCAGATAACATGTATACTGTACTTTGTGGAACTCTTTGAGCTACATGTCTAATGGAGGCTATGTATTCAGTACAGGAATATATTAAGTTAGGACACAAGGCCTTTGCCCATGAATCCTTCAAACTAAACATACAATTCAATAACACTCTAAATGGCTCCATTACCTTCATTATAGCAATAAACTTGATTGCAATGAGATATTTTTTCAGTTTTCCCCATGGTGCAATATCACAAAGCTGATTGCTTGCAATCCTTTGCCTCTTGGACACTTTTGTCAGTTCAAACATATCACTCTGTTGGTCTTGTGTCCAGGCTTCTAGTTTAGAGAATCTTCTCGGTGCAATGCGTTTTGCAGACCATCTTTCTGCTGCCTTTCCATGCCCATCGGTAGAAGCACTTCCATGATTCAAGATCTGATTCCGTTCCTGACGAAGTCTAACTCTTTCCTGTTAATAAGTCAGTTAAATGAGAAGTTAATAACATAGTATACACCAAGGAAAGATGGTAGTTTACATGTGACAGATATATAACACTATAATTAGCGTTACATGTCCATTGGAGAGGCTTTTTGTTCACTGCAGCAAGAATCCTTTTCAAGACTAGAAATCATACTCAATTATACGGCAGATGCCTCCATTACCTTTATTCTTACAATAAACTTGATTACGTGGAGACAAAACTTGAACTTATCCCATGGGCCCATTTGGTACTGCAGCATTAAGAGGTCATGTCGCGAACCATACTGCCCTTGAGCAGTTAATGACGATCCTGTGTATGAGCCCTGCGGGATGAATGGATGGACCGGATACAGTGTCAGTGAGGATGGAGAGATCGTACTCGCAGAGACAATGGAATGGATAGAGTGGATTGTCTCAAAAGTAGTATATATGCTCATGTTTTCTAAAGTCTAAAAATATAACGGTAATGCTACTTACCGGCGAGCTAGTAGGGCTGTCAAAATGAAAAGAATATTCGTCGCTAGGCGTTTGCCATCTCTGCATCCGCAGCCACAATTCGTTGGGGTCATGGCTTGACTCGCCATAGTTGTCGACTTCGATTCCGAACAGGCGCAGTCGCTTCGCGGACGCCGCCGTGAGAGGGGGTCCCGGCGGCGTCAACCCGGGCAGGCGCACTGCGGAGCCAGATAAGAGGACCTGCCTGGCCGGTGCGGCGGCGTTGACTTTGCGGAAGTCGAGGCCATGGCCGAGTCGGTGGTGGTGCTTCCAGTCGATGAAGAGGCGGTCGCGCGCGTCCTCACCGGCGCCGCGGTAGAAGGAGACGGTGTCCCCGGCGACGAGGTGCTTCTCCTTGACGAAGCGGCTCCAGCCCTTGGTCATGACGTAGCTCTGGCTGCTGTTCCAGTAGGAGTAGCGGAAGCGCCATTGCTTGCCGCCGGCGTCCTCGAAGCTCAGCAGGAGGCCCTTGTCGTTGGCCGCCGCGTCCAGGGGAAAGTACTTCTCCGCGTACTGCTTGGGGATCACCAGCCGGTTCCCCACGTCGCTCGGCGTCACCACCTTGTCGAACATGTGCTCCTTCTCCGGATCCATCCCCTTCCCCAGCAACCCGGCGCCATCGCCCGAGCTGAGAGCCATACTCGACGCGGACGCTGAAGCGCCGCCGCTCCCCAGCGCCCCGGCGCCGTCGCCCGAGCTGAGAGCCATACTCGAGGTCAAGGAGGCATCCGCCATCGCCCGAGCTGATGAGAGCCATACTCGCCGCTCCCCAGCCAACTCCTCTTTTTCCTCCTTGCATTCCTTTGTCGAATACGTGCTTGAAAAATAGAAAGGCTCCATATAGATCCCAACGATGCAAGACTTGCTGGCTTGCTACGGAGATTGAGGACGAGGGCCGCCGAGG
>LAPY01000276.1:228004-238136 GCA_000970635.1 Eragrostis tef | reverse complement strand
ACTGGCATCGAGTCGGGGACGAGGATCGGCTGGTGGGTCGCGGGGGGCGGCGGCGGGAGGCCCGCGGCTGCGACGCCCGCACCCGCGGCGGTGGCGGGGGGCGGCAGCGCGAGGCCCACACCCGCGGCCGCGCACGCACCTGCGGCGGCAGCGACGGGGGTGTTGGAGGGAGGAGGTCCGGAGAATTACGTGCTATAGAGCCCATTAGGAACTTAGTATTAGTGTTAGAGTTAGGATACTGGACTAAAAAATCCTACCTCCAACCCTAGATGGGTGGGTATATATATCCAACATACATGGGCCTCTATATGGGCCAAGCACACTCCAACAATTAGCAGTTTGTTTTTTTGCAACAAATTTTCTTTCTCGGTTTAATTACTTTGTTGCAAAGTGAATTGCTCAGCACAACAGATAGCATTTTTTTTAAACTCTTGTCGTTTAAATGTTAATTGGATCCTATGGCATTGGGTTGCAGAAATCTGACCTGGAGAAGGCTCAGCTAGGCCTGGGGCACAGCTATAGCAGGGCTAAGGTCAAATTTAATGTGAACCGTGTGGATAATATGGTGATTCAAGCGATCTTTCTGTTAGATACACTCGACAAGGATATCAATTCCTTCTCCATGAGAGTAAGGTTGGTTGCAGCCTTTCACTCAATCGTCTGTTCTTCAGTGTCTAGTCTCCTTGTTTAGCTGCTGTATCAAGTTATCAACTACTTGCTGGACTCAATTTTGTTTGTTTTCATATGGATGTATGATGCTTGTTAATGTTCTTAATGTATTTAAATATATTTGCTGTTTTCATGACATTCTGGCCCGTTGCCATGTCATTCTGGTCTAGCCCGTGTCACTATTCTACATTCCATCAGTAAGGGAATGGATTCCTAACTGCTGAAGAATATTTCATCTCCAGTGGACCAGAATCATATTACTATACCAATTATATCCGGTATGGAGCCAGAGTCAGTGTCGGTTTAGCGTGAGCACTGTACCACAGTACTCGATAGCATTCATGCACCTAGCATTTGTGCTGGATTGTCTACCGGCTCCTGCCTGGTCCTTTGCACTCAAGTCTATGGCCAGTACTGCCCGGGGCAAAATATTAGAAGTTTCATGAGGGTTCTATCGCCTCTTGGTTGGATTTTCTCCACAATCAGAGTGATATAATCTTCAGCATGAAAGTATACCTGTTATGTGCTATGCTTAGAGTAAGCAATTTTGAGTTCAATGTGGTCTTAATTTCTTAACTCTGGTAATGTGGCATAGATTACATTAGTGCTATTATTTTTCACTATTGTACGTGAGATATTAAATTTCACATATGTGTGAATTATTTGGTGAGGGGAGCACCATCGGTTAGTTCTAATTGGGAATATTCTTCTTAGGACTAACTAGGTATGCCACTGTAAGATCATTTATCTTATCATGTCTGCATGTTTCTCTTTGTTCTCTGTTATGGGCATTATCTCAAATCTTATTTCATTAACTATTCTAGATGTTGCTACAATTTTTTTGAATATCGTGTATGATGGTTGTATTGGTTTGGATGCTTTATTTTTTTGCTTAACCATAATGCAGGGAGTGGTATTTGTGGCATTTTCCAGAATTAGTCAAAATTGTGAACGACAACTACCTTTATGCTAAGCTTGCCAAGTCTCTGGTGAATAAATCAGATTTAGCTGAAAAAGACATTCCAGTGTTAGCAGATCTAATTGGAGATGAGGACAAGGCAAAAGAAATTGTTGAAGCAGCAAAGGCATCTATGGGTAACAAATGTCCATAATTGACTTGCAACAATTGTGGCAGTGATATCTTTTTTTTTACGCTTTCTTTTTTGGTGTAATTCCAGGTCAGGATCTTTCACCAGTTGATTTGATCAATGTCCAACAGTTTGCCCAAAGGGTCATGAATCTATCTGATTACCGTAAAAAGCTCTATGAATATCTGGTGACGAAGATGAATGATATTGCACCGAATCTGACATCTTTGATTGGTGAAGTTGTGGGCGCTCGACTAATCTCTCATGCTGGCAGTCTTTCAAATCTTGCTAAGTGCCCTGCTTCCACTCTCCAAATACTTGGTGCTGAAAAGGCACTTTTCAGGTGTGTAGTGAGCGTTTGTTTTTTTGTCTGCTCCATGGTTATTTGAATATTGAGTCATTGACAACTGATTTTGTTTGACAATTCTTCAGTACTTTGTTCTTTAAAATACCTCTGAAGTTATTGTTGTCTTTATCTCGATTTAACTGCAGAGCTTTGAAAACACGTGGAAATACACCAAAATATGGCCTCATATTCCACTCATCTTTCATTGGCCGCGCATCAGCTAGGAACAAGGGGCGAATGGCACAATACCTGGCTAACAAATGTTCAATTGCTTCACGCATTGATTGATATTCAGGTGATTGCAGAACATTGTGTGCTTCTCATAAAACAAACAAAAACTACATGTGCTGACCCCTATTCTGAATGTTGTTTGATTTTTGAATTGCAGAGTTGAACATATTAATATTTGGTCAGAAGCTTCGTGAACAAGTTGAAGAGAGACTAGACTTCTATGATAACGGTGTTGCACCATGTAAAAATCTCGACATTATGAAAGCTGCCATTGAGGGTATTACACATGCGGTCTCAGAGGATGGTGACGGTAAATACATTTTCTTACTCCTTGATCCCTCAATCACCGAAGTCAATTTTTATTCTGTCTGATTGTTATTACATTGTATTGACCCACAAAATCCCTTTTGGCAGACAACCAGAAGAATGATGCATCTGCTAAGAAAAGTAAGAAAAAGAAGTCTAAAGGTGAGGCTGATGGTGAAGAAATGGATATCGAAGATGAGCCTCAAGCAGAGAAAAAGAAAAAGAAGAAGAAGAAACACAAGCTAGAGGAACCACACAACGAGGAGATGGTCACCGAGGCAGCAGATGCTGATGTCAAACAAGATGAGACTCCGAAGAAGAAGAAAAAGAAGAACCATGAAGCATCAGAGGATGTTGAGCATAAGATAGCCACTGAAGGGAAGAAAAAGAAAAAGAAAAACCGTGAAGCATCAGAGGATGTTGAGCCTAAGACGGCCATTGAAGGGAAGAAAAAGAAAAAGAAGAAGTCCAAAACTGAGGATGATGAAGTGTAGTCCAAAAGTCCAAAGGTGGCTGTTGCTCATGAAGTTGAGTATCTAGGATCTAGTTTGTTTATAAAAATAGATCCTTATCAGGCCTAACTATTTATGCTTTACTGCTGTCTCATGGGTGCTATTACACTTTCTTGTCGACACTGCTATGTGGTGTTGATGATTCTGATTGAAACGGTGCTGAGTTGCCCGTTTCAGGATTGTTGTATAGCTCTAATAATATGAGATTGATTTATTCAGAAGTTTTGATCTCACTTATTTATGTGGTCTCAGAGGATGGTGACGGTAAATACATTTTCTTACTCCTTGATCCCTCAATCACCGAAGTCAATTTTTATTCTGTCTGATTGTTATTACATTGTATTGACCCACAAAATCCCTTTTGGCAGACAACCAGAAGAATGATGCATCTGCTAAGAAAAGTAAGAAAAAGAAGTCTAAAGGTGAGGCTGATGGTGAAGAAATGGATATCGATAAAGCCTGCTGCTGTCGAAGATGAGCCTCAAGCAGAGAAAAAAAAAGAAGAAGAAGAAGAAGAAACACAAGCTAGAGGAACCACAAGATGAGGAGATGGTCCCTGAGGCAGCAGATGCTGATGTCAAACAAGATGAGACTCCGAAGAAGAAGAAAAAGAAGAACCATGAAGCATCAGAGGATGTTGAGCCTAAGATAGCCACTGAAGGGAAGAAAAAGAAAAACCGTGAAGCATCAGAGGATGTTGAGCCTAAGACGGCCACTGAAGGGAAGAAAAAGAAAAAGAAGTCTAAAACTGAGGATGATGAGGTGTAGTCCAAAAGTCCAAAGGTGGCTGTTGCTCATGAAGTTGAGTATCTAGGATCTAGTTTGTTTATAAAAATAGATCCTTATCAGGCCTAACTATTTATGCTTTACTGCTGTCTCATGGGTGCTATTACACTTTCTTGTCGACACTGCTATGTGGTGTTGATGATTCTGATTGAAACGGTGCTGAGTCGCCCGTTTCAGGATTGTTGTATAGCTCTACTAATATGAGATTGATTTATTCAGAAGTTTTGATCTCACTTTTTTTTTGTCTGTGACATTGGAGTAATTTAGCAGTTAGTTTAAATCAGATGTCATGAAGATATTGATCTTTTATCTGATTTCATTGCTGCAGCAAGCTGGCAATAAACTTAAATTTCGAAATTTTGCAGCTGGAATTATTGTTAGCGATTCATTTGCAGTACATCCAAAGGGGAAAAAAAACTATTAGTTGCAACAATTTCTTTTCAGAATGCCACATGGATCATCTATATTTCAATGACACCGCAGCTTTTTGCTTACTGCTCGTGTCTTCTGAGAGGTCCTTTAGAACCTGTTCGACTTCATGAACTATCCCAAGCCTTGTGAACCAGGCCGCAAGCAACTGAGAAGGTTCTTGGCCAATTTCTACACCATTTTCTTCAAGTTCTGTCAAAAACGCCAGTGCTCTTTCTAATCTGTTCACCTTCTCATACGCACCCAGGACCAAGGCTACGCATTTATCGCATGGTTTCAGTCCTACATTCAACATATTTCTAATAACACAAGTAGCTTCATCGATCCGTCCGGAAAGGCAGTAAGCATTCACCAGGAGAGCACACAACTTCGTGTCAGGAACTATCCCTGCAAACTGTATGGCATCGAAAACCCGTTGTGCCCCATCTGAATCGCCTTTGTATGAATAGGTTCTCAACAATGCCTTGTAAACCTCTTTTCCTGCGAATATCTGTTGATCCTCCATTTCTTTGATCAAATCTTCTGCTTTGTCCAACATGTCAGCCCTGATATAAGCCATTACCATTGAACCATATGCACGTTTATCCAGCGGGAGACCAAGCAGGATAATTTCTTGGAAAATTTCCTTGGCACGGGTGAGATCTCCAGCCTTACTGTACATGTCCATCAGTGCCGTCAACATGACCTGATCGCAAGGGAAACCTCTGCTTTTCATGGCATGAAATGCATTCTCAGCTTTCTGCAGCAGCTTCTGCTTCCCATAGATATGGATCAACTTTGTGTAGTCGCGAACATTTGCTTCAAAAGAATCCTCTTGCAGTGCATGCTCCAATGCCTACCAAACATACATGATCTATGTTAGATTACATGGCTCATACCCAAATGCCATCAGAGTTAACCGTTAACATCAAACATTTCAGAAGTCTAAGAAATTTCAAAGTAGTAAAAATGATGAGAGTATATAAGAGCATGTTTATTCCCCAAGAACAAATTTTACAATCTTGAGGCAATATTGGTGACAGTAGTGAACATTTCCAGTAATCAACTATGCACAGTTGCAAGCAGAGAACATTTGATCCAAACGCAACACCGAAAGAGCCTATTAATGGCACAACGTCAATATCTTTGAGTGCTATACAACTTAAATTTTGCAACAATGAACTATAATTTTTAAAACATGGAAATGATTATTCCCTAGTTGTCCCAGCACTTTCAACAAGCATAAGCTCCTCTAACAACATGACAGCACAGAACAACACATGATACTTCAAAGTTCAGAGAAGTAACAAACAGGTTCAGAAATGCTCCCTCTCACTGACCTCGGTAAGCAGCGGGCTGTCCATGGCTTTGAGCTCCTTCAGAATGAGCAACCAATCGGCTCTCTTCGGCTTCATGGCCTTCACCCAGAACACGAGCAACGCAACAAGGTTCTCATCCCCGGGGGACAGGCACACCACGCGCGTCATCAACGCCTTGCAGCGGTTGGGCAGCTTCGGAGACAGGCCGCGAATCGCCTGCTTCTGGGACTCGGACAGCTCGGACCCGAAGGCGTCCCACCTGAATCTCGGCGCCTCTCCCTCCTCCGTCTGCTCAGTCTCAACGGACAGAGCCTGCTCCGGTCCATGGCCGCCGGCCATGCGCACGCACGCGCATTGGCAAGAGTGCTTCGTGCTCAACGGCGCGCTGGTTAGCTGGGTGCTGAGCGAACACAAGGCTGGGATGGAGAGCGAGACCATGAGAGCAAGGCAGGACAGCGGCGCCGGAGAAGACGAAGAGAGGAGGGTCGGTCGCGCTCAAGCTGCCGGGGAGGGGGAAGACTTCCGCGCTATCGTAATCGATGATTGAATCTGAGCCGTCCATCAATCGAAGATCTGATCGTACGGTCGGCACGGTCTCCATGCTTCCCACGGAATATCCTCGCCATAGATGCCCCATCGCACGGGTGGCCGGCTCGGGCCCGACTGCAGCATCACCTAGCGCCGCCAGGTATAAATAAGCGAGACTCGCCACCCGCCCTGCTCCTCTCGGTCTCTAGGGTTTGAGATTTTAGCCGCCTCCGCCGCCGCTCCTCACGCCCCCGAGAAGTCGCAGCCCTCGCCGGATCCCGATGGCCGTGACTTTCTCCGACCTCCACACCGCCGACGGCCTCAAGGCCCTCGAGGCGCACCTCGCCGGCAAGACCTACGTCTCCGGGTAAGCTCCCGATTACGCGCTATCACTCTTGCTGTAGCTGACTGGATAGATCTGCCGATCGGTACCGATTCCTGCTAGCCTGCTTTGATTCGTGTTTACTGGCGATGTGAAGATGATGCTCGGAACAAGAGATCTTGTTGTTTTTAGCTTCAATTATGCAAATCGATCTTGTGATAAGGGAGGTGGCTTTGTGTTTGCTCACAGCTGTATGTGATGCTATGTGCAGCGATGTGATCAGCAAGGACGATGTCAAGGTGTTCGCAGCGGTGCCGTCGAAGCCGGGCGCCGAGTTCCCCAATGCCGCTCGCTGGTACGAGACCGTCTCCGCGGCCCTTGCCGCAAGGTGCGATTTTATTGTTGCGTCTGCTCTGTATGTTTGCGTACTTAGGTGGAACGATTTGCATGGATAGTTGGTGTTTTCACTTGTTGCAGATTCCCTGGCAAAGCTGCCGGAGTAGCGGGATCCCCTGCTGCAGCAGCTGCTCCTGCAGCTGAGGCTTCCAAGGTATGTTCACTCCTACATTCCTCATGTTGCTGGATGTTGATTGAATTATCAAGGATCGTTGCTGTTTGATTTGGTGCTGTTTGCTTTATGATTAACGGGAGAAGTTGTAACAGTGAGGTAACCTTACTAGGTTAAATGGTTTAATATTTTCCCCGTAGTATAAATAATGTTTGTGGTTGTAGTTTCATAGATTTTAGTCACCAGCTCAGAATGCTAAAGAACTTATCCTGGTTAATAAACACGCTGGCAATAACATCATGTTTCCATGCAAGGTGTAAACATGTAACTGAGTGAGAAAAACCGAATACAACAGTAATCATTAATCTTTTTTTTTTAAAAAAAAAACTGTCAGTGTTATTCTTCTTTTCTCATGTTGTATGCTTAGAATGTTGACTAAAATTCATACTACTCATCTTTAATCCATTACTATGTTTTTTATGAGGACGTTCCATGCTTTGTGATCCCCTTATAGGAGGAGGACGATGATGATTTGGACCTTTTCGGTGATGAGACTGAAGAGGACAAGAAGGCTGCAGAGGAGCGTGCAGCTGCCAAGGCCTCAACCAAGAAGAAAGAAAGTATGTACCCTATTCTACAGGAGTTGATGACCATGTTCACTTAAGTACTGCATTGTGTTGGTATATTTCTATTCGCTAAAAACATATTTTATAGGTGGCAAATCTTCTGTCTTGCTTGACGTGAAACCATGGGATGACGAGACTGACATGAAGAAGCTGGAGGAGGCTGTTCGCAGTGTCCAGATGGAGGGTCTTACCTGGGGAGCATGTAACGAACTAGTCCCTTCTCTTAGTAAGCAATTTGGTTGTTTATTTGCTAGTTGCAACTAACAGCTGCTTCCATTTCAGCAAAGCTTGTGCCTGTTGGCTATGGTATCAAGAAGATGACAATCATGTTGACGATCGTGGATGACCTCGTGTCTGTTGACAGTCTCATTGAGGAACACCTCTGCGAGGAGCCCATCAATGAATACGTCCAGAGTTGTGACATTGTTGCCTTCAACAAGATCTAGGAGCCTGGTTGATCATGCAACTTGCTGCCGGGATCATGGAATTGGGATTCGTTGCAACGGCATGGCTTTGAGGCATATTATGGACATGATCCCATTTAGTTAATCTCTGTTATAGAAATGTCTGTGAGATGGTTTTGAATGCCTGTTTATCCTTAAATAGTTGGAACCGCCGAGGGATTTTGATATGGTGAAACGTGTTTTGTGTCAAGTTCGTTTCTTTGCAATGCTAGTTTTGATGGATGGGCAACGTATTTTCTGAATCTTCTTTCTGCCTGCTGTTGCATATTTGTGTTCAACCGACACCTCTCCTAATATGTCTCTGCTGGAGTATAAATTGGCTATTTGACATTACCCAGATTTTTCTTCCGAATGTTCGAAGTTTATTTCTGCTGCTGTGTGGGCTCTCTGTTGTTGCCTGAAATGCTAACCAAGTTCTCGTAGAAACAGCAGTTTAAATGAAAGAACGCTCATCAGGAATTAACAATGGGTTACGTCTCAGCCAAGAATCTTCAGAGTAAGCCAAGATCAACATGTAATCAGCAAGACTTGCAGGTTACTGAGACTGCCCCGCCTATATTTCTCTACTTACAGTATCATTCTCAGAGTGCTCAAATTTTATTAGATGTCAATTACAATTTCAGTGCTGCCTATGTCTGGAACGTTAATTGGCCTTCAGATATTGCTTGGTTCGTCAAAGAATAATTTCACTGGCATCTAAAACGTTCCATGATAAACTGGACCAGCTGCTGCTTCTGTTCACTCATCCTCTAGTACTTTCTTTTCGCAGGGAGTGCCCAAGATTACGTGAATGCTCTGTAAATCTATGTGCTGGCTTATAAATGTGCACGCGATTGGTCTCAGAGATAGCGCCATCGCACAGTAATTGATCGATCAAACCCGGGTGTGATCGACCACGGTGGGATTTCCAGAAGGTATTGTACTCGTGCTGCTTGAATCCAACGATAGAGGAGAAAGCGATTCCTCAATAGACCAGTTTGTTCATGTCATTTGGTAAGTGAGATCTTCCGTTAACACTGATTATATTCTGCTATAAGGCTGAGAAGGATGAATGGCCAGACGACGGCTCTCTGAATGCGTAATTAGGACGACGACTGGACGAGCTGCTCTTGCGAATTGCAATCCAAGGAGCACGGATGGTGATGTTGGCAACAATTAGACAAATTGCCGGTTGCCGCTGACTGGTTAAATTCTTTAAGGAGCTTTCAAATAGCTACAAGGAACAAACAAATCACGCCGAGTGCAAGAATCAATTTAAAGCCCACGACAGTTTAGGGAGTAGTATGGCATATCTCATGCATTAACTCACGGAAATGGATCCTCGGCAGTGGACGCTGGTGCAGTCGGCGATGCAGTCGCTCGTCCACCGTCTGAGAGAAGGATAGTGATTTAGCCGGCTGCCGGCTAAATGCATGTGGCATGTCACATAGAACCAGCAAAACAGCCAACACATATAATGCATCGGCTATTAGAATGGCTAAGAGAAGAGCTACAATAATTATACAAATATTTAATGCTTGCATGTGTGGTATAGATCTCTGTGGCCATCCACCAAACAACAAAATAACAAGTTGATCCGGCCATTAGACATACCAAAGCAACATAGTTTATCTGACACAAAATAACAAGTTGACGGGCTGGGTGCGGGCGCAAGTTTCTCGGAGCAAGCGTTTCAGGCGGCCGAGTTCTCTCTCTTTCCTTGATTACCCCTCCAAGTAGGATTTTTGTGACGTGGAATTGCTATTCGCCGGCTGACTAGGACCCAGTATACTTGCTCTGAGAGCAGGGCTAATAGTACGCCCGCCTGCCGGCGTCTCAGCTAGTCCAGTCAGCTGAGCCATGCGAAGCGGTGGTGGTAGGGCCCATCGTCCAGAGAGCCTGTTCGGCATGCTGCGGCTGCGGCTGCAGAAAAATAACTGGAAACACTGTAGCTGCTGTAGAAACACTGTAGCTGCTGCAGAAAAAATAACTGAAACACTGTAGCTGATGCAAAACAGCCGCTGCAAAGCAGCCAGACGA
>LAPY01000276.1:182151-206661 GCA_000970635.1 Eragrostis tef | reverse complement strand
GCTATACGAAGTTATTACGCCTCTTATATGCGATTATGCCTTTCCTACGACCTACCACTACTAACGACGGTTGCACATGCCGTCGGCCGCCTCGTCGATACCTGCTATATGTTCGACGCAATGCCACCCCGAGCCGCCGTCGGTGCACAACAGTACGGCGTCCGCTCTTCTTCCAAATCCCGGCCCGCAACTGAAGCATCCTCCCCATTTCACTGTGCAACAGCCGAGGCTCTGGCAGTACCGAAGAGCTTGAGAGCAAGCAACGCTTGAGCGCGAAGGCCACGATTGATGGCATATTCATGAACTGCTTGCTTCAGGAAAGAGGTTTTCTTGGCGATGTCTCGGCCAATGGATGCTCGACGGGCTTGCGGCAGGGGCGTCTATGAGTCCCGTGGCCTGCAGCCCTGGTGTTCGGATTCGTCGACGGAGGGAGGGGAACACCTGGAATTGACTCAGCACGGACTGCGGCATGGTTGGTTGTTACTTGTTCCCCTCACCTGATCCGATCCTGTACCGGAAGCACACAAGCTTAAAAGAGGGATGCCAACGAAGTCTGATGACGGTTGCACATATACTACGTTTGTTAGCTTATTTGAAGAAGTATAGACATATAGTTCTTGCTTAAAATTGTAGTATATGTGCAATGTCTTATAGAGCTTATGTTTCCCCTGACAATCAGTGGATGATAGTCTTACTAATGTTGTACCTTATCAGGTGGGAAGAAAAGGTCAAATACCTCAGGTAGTTCAAGTGGGATGATCTGGTCGGTGAAATGGGTATGTCTAAAAGTCCCAAATACAATTTCTATATAAACTTGATTAAAGTGCTTAATGATCATAACACTTTTCTAGGATGTCTAATCCTTTTAATATAATGCAGCTGAGAAGACTCATAGTGGGGAGCAGAAACTAACCTTGGAGATAGCTGCCGCAAAGAAACAACGTGACCACTACCTGTCCAATGTAGAAAAATCTCGTGTATTGAAACATATTTAAGATCGCAGAGGAAAGGTCCGTCGTGGTTTCCATACTTGTGTAGCGTACAATATTTCTTCCATTAGGTCCTTCCTTTTGTTGTATTGATTTCTCGTTTGTTGGTTCTGTATTTTTGTAATTCGCATAGGAATCATCCATTGGTATATAAATTGTCTGGTTTTTGTATTGATGATGGATGAATTGGGTGTTATGTGTGTTCCCCGTTTTATGCTGTTTTAAAGTTGAGGATCAGTATGGAATCTGTATAAACTTGCTGCTGTCCTTGAAACAGAAGCAGAAGACAGAAGGAACAGAACCCACTGATGCCCTTGAAACCAAAACTGTTCGTCCGATTTCTCAAAAGAAACCAGTTGGGGAGACGGGCAAAAAACTAAACCAAATCTTTCAAAAGACATTTTGGCCGGAGTAAGTTTGCAGTCCTAGTGGAAATTTATCTTGATCTCTATTGTTTTGACCCGTGCTCTGATGCACTTAATGACTTGCAGGTGTTTGGTGGTTCATCATGATCGCCTTCTATGTTCTGATGACATGAAGTTGCCACTTGCCAAACTTAATGGAAGAGAGCACAACATTAGACTTCCTGCGGCATGGTTGGTTGTTACTTGTTCCCCTCACCTGATCCGATCCTGTACCGGAAGCACACAAGCTTAAAAGAGGGATGCCAACGAAGTCTGATGACGGTTGCACATATACTACGTTTGTTAGCTTATTTGAAGAAGCATAGACATATAGTTCTTGCTTAAAATTGTAGTATATGTGCAATGTCTTATAGAGCTTATGTTTCCCCTGACAATCAGTGGATGATAGTCTTACTAATGTTGTACCTTATCAGGTGGGAAGAAAAGGTCAAATACCTCAGGTAGTTCAAGTGGGATGATCTGGTCGGTGAAATGGGTATGTCTAAAAGTCCCAAATACAATTTCTATATAAACTTGATTAAAGTGCTTAATGATCATAACACTTTTCTAGGATGTCTAATCCTTTTAATATAATGCAGCTGAGAAGACTCATAGTGGGGAGCAGAAACTAACCTTGGAGATAGCTGCCGCAAAGAAACAACGTGACCACTACCTGTCCAATGTAGAAAAATCTCGTGTATTGAAACATATTTAAGATCGCAGAGGAAAGGTCCGTCGTGGTTTCCATACTTGTGTAGCGTACAATATTTCTTCCATTAGGTCCTTCCTTTTGTTGTATTGATTTCTCGTTTGTTGGTTCTGTATTTTTGTAATTCGCATAGGAATCATCCATTGGTATATAAATTGTCTGGTTTTTGTATTGATGATGGATGAATTGGGTGTTATGTGTGTTCCCCGTTTTATGCTGTTTTAAAGTTGAGGATCAGTATGGAATCTGTATAAACTTGCTGCTGTCCTTGAAACAGAAGCAGAAGACAGAAGGAACAGAACCCACTGATGCCCTTGAAACCAAAACTGTTCGTCCGATTTCTCAAAAGAAACCAGTTGGGGAGACGGGCAAAAAACTAAACCAAATCTTTCAAAAGACATTTTGGCCGGAGTAAGTTTGCAGTCCTAGTGGAAATTTATCTTGATCTCTATTGTTTTGACCCGTGCTCTGATGCACTTAATGACTTGCAGGTGTTTGGTGGTTCATCATGATCGCCTTCTATGTTCTGATGACATGAAGTTGCCACTTGCCAAACTTAATGGAAGAGAGCACAACATTAGACTTCACAGTCTGCTCTGGATTTTTGTAGATGTAAGTCATTTGATATATGTTAATTTAGTCTCTTGCCATCAGAATCCTCTTGTCCTGCTGACATGCCCTGGAAGGGTTTCTGAGATCTTAGCGAGTGGCGATTTGCCAATGCTATTTTGACACACGATATTGGATGTAAACATGAAACTATTGTACTCTCTTCTATTCAAGATAGAAAATATGTGATCATGTTTGCCAACTTGGTATCTGATTTCAATGCTTCAGCTATGTTACTGTTGTGCTCTAGCCTAGATCTTGGAAACACAAGTATCCAAACCGGGGAAATTTTGTTTTAACAAAAATAATGAGCAGTACGCTGTAGGGAAAAATATTTATGAGTTGTGGGAAAAGGGTAGAGAGGAAGCAACATCAGTGAGATGGCAACAAATCTTTACATGCTTGTTGGGTTTTACAATTATCAGATTTGGCTTTAGTGAGTGCGTTCTTAAAAACACATGTTGCAATTAATTACTGCCATTATAAATGCAGCAGCAGCTGTTATTTCTCATTGTTGTAGCTTGGCACTTTACCATCTGATGCCATGACACACCCTAGAGGCCGGCATGGCTAACCAGGCCGCATTAAGATCATGACAGTCATGTCTTTCTGCATAATGGCCCATACGAGCATGGCTGTAAATCCCCCGTCTCCCAATCTCACTATTCTTTCAGTTCTCACATGCTTCCGTAGGACTGTAGGAGATAGCATCACATTGGTCTCTAACTAGCTCCTGCAGCATCTCTATATATGCTGCTCTACTGCATGTCTCCCTAGTCACTACACGGTTTCAGTTGGATAGCTTTCTATTTTCATCCATTGTGTGCAGTACTACATGACTCTACGACTTGAGATATGAAAAATGAATGCTTTTACTTTTTCAACAACCGTGATCGGTGACTCGGTGGCAATACGAAATGAAGCTAAACGAACCAAAATGTGAACAAATTAAAACGCGAAGGCGCTCACAGCGCGGTGGTAAGCCGCGTCATTTCCTCAGGGGTCTCCCTTGGGTTCTCTCTCTAAAAAAAAGTGAGCAAAATAGTGCAAATCACAGCACACGCACTTTTGCCGCGCAAATCTTTACAGGAAGCAGCAGCAGTGAGACGGCATTGTCGTTTGTCGACGCCGGCATGCCTTTGCCTTTCCTACCAGCTAGGAAAACAATTTCAGCAAAATTTTACCGAAATATCCGACATTTCGTATTTATCGGTGGGTCCGAAATAAAATCATACCACCGAAATTCCGCCTTTGACCACCTTAATGCGTCTAAATTATCTTATTTGCATATGCAACCGTGATGTTTTATTGATTTGAGGCAATATCTTGTGAAATCATGTGAAAACTTTTAAAAAATTCAAATTTTGTTCGCCGAAATTTTCGAAATTTCCGATATTTCATGTTTATCTGTGACCTCCGAAATTTTTTTTGTTGCCGAAATATTTTTCCTAGCCTACCAGTACCACCCTCAGTGACGGTTGCATGTCGTCGGCCGCCTCGTCGACGCCTGCTACATGTTCGACGCAATGCCACCTCGAGCCGCCGCCAGCGCCCATCAGTACGGCGCAATGCTTCAATTTGCCAGCCCCGCATTACGGCCCGCAACTGAAGCCTCCTCCCCAATTCACTTTGCGGCAGGTGAGGCGCTAGCAGTACTGAAGAGCTGGACAGCAAGCAATGCTTGCGCACGAACGCCATGACCGATGGCTTATCCATGAACTGCTTGCTCCAGGAAAGAGGTTGCCTTGGCGATGTCTCGGCCAATGGAGCTCGACGGGCTTGCGGTTGCGGCACCCCATGAAGTGAGAGACCTTCAAAGGAGGGCGGCTATGAGCCCCGCTGCCTGTGCAGCCACGGTGTTCGGATTCGTGGACGGAGGGAGGGGAACACCTGCAATTGACCTGCACGAACTGCGGCATATGCTTGTCCATGCAGGCGTGGCGTAAGATTGATCTCTGAGCACCACGCGTGTGCATAGTTGTGTGTTCCCCTCGTTGGATCCGACACTCTGCAGGAAGCACACAAGCTTAAAAGAGGGATGCCAACGAAGTCTGATGATGTTGCCTGGATGAGGTTTCAATAGAAAGCCAAGATGACTAAAGTTGTGTCAAATCTGCGGTGGAAGCCTGATGATGCCGTTCCATAAGGTATTTTATTCTATCCACCTTGTATACATTTTTGCCGGGGAATACATTATACAACTCCTGTTTAGAAATATCTCTTCTAAATTCCATTGCAACAGCTCAAGTCAACATCATAGTTCGATGAAAGTGCAAGAGCGTCATATATAATTTTTTACTGCATCTTTGCTACCTCCTGGAAATATTACTTAAAAAATTTCAGAGGCAGCAGCTCTGTCCTTCTGGCACCAGTTTGTCAATGTAGTACCTGTAGTTGCATTATGTCCTTGATAATCTCTGAAAAAATTACTAGCAGTGCGCCTCCCATAACAATTGAGAGAGTAAGTTTCCCTCCTGGGACTATACGGGGTACTGGGGCTTCCAACTCATCTGAATATCTCTCTGACCAAGACATAGCGGCAGGAAGAACTCCAAACAGTACTAGAACTGTAAAACACATATAGGCATTGTGTCAGTTTATTCAACTAAAGCATCAAATCTAAACTTTATGGAATCAATAATAAGATGAATGTTCTATACTTTTCTATTTGAAAAGGGATACTGCAATAAAATACAAACGATGACAGGCCATATGGATGGCTTGCACTTTGTCGATGCACTATCATGATTCCCTGGCCACATGGAATATGCTTTATTTGGATCAGCAACAGAAATTTGATTTTAAAATTTTATTTTTCCCAACCCTTCTTGACTTTACGCTTTGAACATAACCGAAAGGAGGGCGGCTATGAGCCCCGCTGCCTGTGCAGCCACGGTGTTCGGATTCGTGGACGGAGGGAGGGGAACACCTGCAATTGACCTGCACGAACTGCGGCATATGCTTGTCCATGCAGGCGTGGCGTAAGATTGATCTCTGAGCACCACGCGTGTGCATAGTTGTGTGTTCCCCTCGTTGGATCCGACACTCTGCAGGAAGCACACAAGCTTAAAAGAGGGATGCCAACGAAGTCTGATGATGTTGCCCGGATGAGGTTTCAATAGAAAGCCAAGATGACTAAAGTTGTGTCAAATCTGCGGTGGAAGCCTGATGATGCCGTTCCATAAGGTATTTTATTCTATCCACCTTGTATACATTTTTGCCGGGGAATACATTATACAACTCCTGTTTAGAAATATCTCTTCTAAATTCCATTGCAACAGCTCAAGTCAACATCATAGTTCGATGAAAGTGCAAGAGCGTCATATATAATTTTTTACTGCATCTTTGCTACCTCCTGGAAATATTACTTAAAAAATTTCAGAGGCAGCAGCTCTGTCCTTCTGGCACCAGTTTGTCAATGTAGTACCTGTAGTTGCATTATGTCCTTGATAATCTCTGAAAAAATTACTAGCAGTGCGCCTCCCATAACAATTGAGAGAGTAAGTTTCCCTCCTGGGACTATACGGGGTACTGGGGCTTCCAACTCATCTGAATATCTCTCTGACCAAGACATAGCGGCAGGAAGAACTCCAAACAGTACTAGAACTGTAAAACACATATAGGCATTGTGTCAGTTTATTCAACTAAAGCATCAAATCTAAACTTTATGGAATCAATAATAAGATGAATGTTCTATACTTCTATTTGAAAAGGGATACTGCAATAAAATACAAACGATGACAGGCCATATGGATGGCTCGCACTTTGTCGATGCACTATCATGATTCCATGGCCACATGGAATATGCTTTATTTGGATCAGCAACAGAAATTTGATTTTACCAACCCTTCTTGACTTTACGCTTTGAACATAACCGAAATACTTGTTGGCTCATTCTACCACAAGCTCTTTAGAGTTTTTTTTTAAAACACAGAAATAACCTATGTTTTCTGTGTTCTAGTGTACATATATTCTTAATCACAGATATGGTGAAAGGATCCTTGCCTCCATAAGTTCCTGCAAAGTCCAGTGCCTTGAAAAATATCTCTGGATCAAGCAATGACAGCACAAGCGGAGGTAGCAGAGTTACTATGTAAGGCAGAGGTTTGTTCTGGCCACTTGGTAGTTTAAGCACTGTAAAGTTGTACAACAAGAGACAAGAAAGAAGAGGGTAAGAACTAGTCCCAGAATGTTAACTGATGATGCCTACTTGTGTTTTCTCTATGACCTTGGAGAGGCTCTCCTTTCAGCTTAGCTGAAAATATAACTGTGATACACAAAGAAGATACTTACAGTCTGCTATGAAGTCCGAGAGTCCTAAAACAAATCCAATATATGATGTGCCTATTGCTAGAAATGAAAATAACTCAACGATAGGCTGCACGCAGAAGAAATATTGAATTAGTCTCAGAGTACAGCACCAGCACAACACTGCATGAAAATTGGAAAAAAAAACTTACCCCCACTACTCTGTTGCTTGATCTAAGTTGTTCCAAGGGATCAGAAATAGTGCCATTACCCGCTAGGCCTGGAAGTGTCCCTAGGATTACAGCATCCCATACGAGAAACAGAGCAAGGGGTATGGCAGTACCTGCTACAATAGATGTCCTGCAAGGATATCATCATGCTTCTGAAATCGACCAACTTAGGATATGATCATAATTCATAAGTTATAGTAGAGCCAGTTTTAACAGAAACTTTGTGATATCTCTTATTTAGTGATAAATTGTTGTTGTTAGTATACTTCTGTATCTCACATCTGAATCCAACATGTACAATGCACATCTTATGGCATTAGCACTTACAACGAGACAAGTGAAGGATGCTAGGATGCCGGCGACCAATAATCCATTTACCGCACCAATCAGTCGCTGGCTGCAGTCATCAGCACAATTAGCTTAAGCGTTTATCATCTCTTGGGGAAGTTTTTGTTGATATCAAGTTAATACGAGTTTCAGATTATGAGCCACCTATGTATTCAGGCATATCTTTAAGAAGAATATACAATCATTTTCTTAAAGCTACAATGAAGCTAACAGTCATAAACTAAGGGATTTAAAAATCTGAAGGACTAGTAGCTAGCTAAATTGCATGTAGTCAATAGCTGCTCTGAAAAAGCTTTCATATGTTTTGTGTTGAACCCTTAAGTCCAACCAATAAATTGTAACACTTAAAATTGTATAATCCGCAATTGTAAAATTGAAAAAATACCTTAAAAAAGTAACATATTCCCCCGAAAGCCAGTGAAAATAGGGTAGCACTCTCCCATCTGTAGAATTATCGCAGCAACATCAGTGGTGTAAGAGAGCATGTGACTGAATCATTAAGTACCAACGCACTGATGACAATGACACATTTAGGTGCTAAGAATTGTCGAACCTAAATGCTGGTAATACAAGGGTCAAGCATATAATAGACATTCATTACGAAAATAATCACTTGGATACAATTTTCCCCAAAAAGCAGATAAAAAAATAATAGCTAGGCAGTTAACGAAAAGTTAATACCGCTCAAAGAGATCTTACAATGGAATTCCCAATGTATTTGTTATACAAGCTGCACACGCATAAAAATCAGAGTCAGAATGTCTTCAGATGTAGCATAATCATCACATCTAAATAGAGTGGTCTTCTGAATTTGTATTATATTCGTTTCTTGAGAAAGGGCAAATTATCCCACTGTTTCCTTTTATAATAAAAACATACTGTTATGAATAATATTGTTTTTACTGCTATAATAACGTAAGGAACTGAGCTTCAATGGGTTGAGGGTGTGGATGTAGGGAAAATATTCAGTGCAAACCACCTATTCGGTGGAATCGTGAAAACCCTTTTAGAAAACCTACTTAAAAGTTTTGAACAATTATGAAACTTGGCACACATTTGAGGACACAGTGAGAAACATGCATACAAAATTTGAGATCTAAATTCAACTTCTACTAAAAGAAACAAAAATAACAAATCTTGAAGAATGAGGAGGAAAAAGACAAAACTGTAATTGTGCAATATTTTTGTCCTCTTTCATCATGATTTAATATTTTTGTATCTTTTAATAGAAAACGAGTTTGGATCTCAAATTTTGTGTGCATGTTTCACACCATGTCCTCTACATGTGTGCCAAGTTTCATAATTTTTTAAAACTTCAAGTAGATTTTTTAAGAGGGTTTTCACGATTTCACTGAGTAGGTGATTTGCACTGAATTTTCCCCGTGGATGTATGCCCTAACCGCCCAAGTTAAGTCTTAGATTTGAATTTGGGTGTCTATTTTCTCAATTTAAAATCCACCTAGTTCCTTCTAGGCTGGTCGAGTTTATGTAAATATAATGACATGCATCCTTCTTTCGTGTTTGAGAAAAAAAAAGGCACAACGTTTTTGTTATGATCAGGGTAGCACAAAATGACCTTCGTGGTCTTGCAACATCTCTATCCATGAATTCAATAGAATTGAAACTTATCCATCCTACTTCACTATGCATCATGATCTGAATTTTCATATTTAATATGGAGTGAGAGGGAATAGTTCATGTAGAGTATAGTGAGAATCACTCCTGTTGTTCATGACTTGTCCATTTCCAAGAACAGGGGACTCTGATCCTGCAAGTTTTTAGGGTAATATTCTTTATTGAGTGTTTGATTTCCTCCTAAATGATACAATCTCTGTTGGCTAAAACACTCAAGTGTGTCAGTGTGTGTAGACAGCCTCTTACATAATAGTGCCGTTGGCTATTGGGTAAAGACGAAATGCTCCGTACTCTAGCAACGCACTGAGTAGTGCACTGCCAAATGCTGGCGAAACAGTACCGACTGAGAGCAATACAAGCAAAACAAAACAGATACGGTGAAAATACACGGGGCTTCACATATCCCAAGAACAATCTCACTGTTCCGCGCGTATTTCCTCCTCTATGCCAGGCCGTTGCCCGTCACGCACTCAGTGTCCACGACAGTCAAAATTGTTTTTACCGTCTGATCTTAATATAGAGGAAGTGCAAAGGTCGGGTATCAGCAACTCCTGGTGATAAATTCACCTTGGAGTAAAAGGACTATTGGTGGGCACCACTAAAATACGTGGTCCAACCACCCGCTGCAACAAAAAAAAATATCTTTCGCATCCCTTTTCTCTCTCAATCGCTCTCCCTCCATTGAAAAAAGAAGAAAAAAAAGACCGCCGCACAGCTGCCTCCCGGCGCCGCCCGTGCCGCTCGCCCTCCCCTCCACTCCCCCGCGCAAGGTCGTCCCGCCGCTGTCCTGAGCGCGCTCTGGCAGCTGGAGTGCCGGCCAAGGCTCGGCCGCCCTGGCCAAGTCCGGTTCCAAGCACGCCGAAGGCCGTCTCTCTCCCCCCCTCGTCTTCCCCGGCCCCGGCAGCAGGTCATGGGCGCACGGAGCTCCCCACCCCGTTGGTCAAACCCGAGGCTCCCTGACCGAGCTCGAGGTCAAGGCCACAGAGCTGAGCCCGACCCCGAGTAGTAATCCCTCCTCCACCGTAACATCCGCCTGGATCTCGTGCCCTCCTGGTGAGTTCTTCCTGTTTCAATTTTTGTTTTTGTCTTCTTTTTTTCCTTAGAATCGCATGACCACGTACTACAAAGAGGAGAGTGATTTGTGTTTGATTCTGTAGTTTCTCAGTTTATTTTTTGGCACTACCGATCTGTTTTGGATCCACGAATTTCTTGCCTTGCGTTGTTTCCTTCCTTGTCAGATGGGCATGCTGCTTTGCGGTCCCGAGGGCGCTCCGGCGGCTGGAGCGCCGGCCAAGGCTCGGCCGCCCTGGCCAAGTCCGGTTCCAAGCGCGCCGAAGGCCGTCTCTCTCCCCGCCTCATATTCTCCGGCCCCGGCAGCAGGTCATTGGCGCACGGAGCTCCTCTCCCCGTTCGTCAAACCCAAGGCTCCCTGACCGAGCTCGAGGTCAAGGCCACAGAGCTGAGCCCGACCCCGAGTAGTAATCCCTCCTCCACCGTAACATCCGCCTGGATCTCGTGCCCTCCTGGTGAGTTCTTCCTGTTTCAATTTTTGTTTTTGTCTTCTTTTTTTCCTTAGAATCGCATGACCACGTACTACAAAGAGGAGAGTGATTTGTGTTTGATTCTGTAGTTTCTCAGTTTATTTTTTGGCACTACCGATCTGTTTTGGATCCACGAATTTCTTGCCTTGCGTTGTTTCCTTCCTTGTCCGATGGGCGTGCTGCTTTTCGTTTGGCTTTAGGGTTCCTAAGTTTTGATGGGGGCTAGAATTCTGGCTAGGGTTTCGACACATGGAGGCGGAGAGCAAGAGGAGGGCGCTGGATCCCTTCTAGGCCAAGGTATTGTTTCCTTTGTGATCTCCTTTGGGTCCTGCTGGTGCGCTGTGCCTGCCTGAGGTGAATAGAAAATAGCTGAGAAAGCTTCCCGTGGTTACTCAAACGGCACAGCCGTGCCGTCGTCCATCGGAAGCGTCCGTTTCAGGTTCAACGATGCTAGTTGCTCCGATAGAAAAACAGCTTGTCATACCTATTGGTCCAGGCCTTCTTTGGCCCACGGTTGGCCCAAAAAGTAGGCAGGGTCATCGTTTCTAGCCAGCTCTGAAATTTCCCCACGCACGAACGCAACTCTCTCTCTCACCATAGCAAGAACAGGAATCGATTCCTCTCCTAAACCCTCAAATCTTACCACCGGCAGCGGCTTTTAGGCCACTAGAATTCACTGTGGTTTGATTCCCGTTGATTTCTTCGTACGATTTGTTTCCTCGAGACTCCCCGACTCAAATCGTAGCGGGCGAGAAGGAGAGCGCGATGCTAGAGCTGCCGGAGCACTGACGACGAGCGAAGGAGTACAAGCAGCTGGAGGGCCATAGCGGCAGCTACAGGCAAGAACGAAGCTTCTCCTGCTGCATTTAGCTCATGGCGGCAGCTACAGGCAGGAGCTTATCCCTGTTGCGATGGTTGTCTCACGGAATAATTGCCGCTAGCCAGATTAACCATTTTAATGGGCCTAATTAAGGTTCTGTGGGCTATTAACGATGGGAGAGAGGGTCCAGGTAGATCGACGGTAAAACGGCACGGCTGTGCCGTTTGAGTAGCGACAACAGAGGATTTGAGTCCCTCATCATCTTAGGTGAATGGATATGTTGCCCATACTTCCTTATTTTTTTTTATAATACATCATTGTTGCAGATTTTGATTCTAAAATAATAGTCACATGTTGCACCACTCATGCTGGAACCTATTTTTGTTTCGAGAACGATTGTCCAGAAGGTGCTAAATATTAATGGTTAAAGATATGCACATTTTTACAATCCAAACATTGGGCAGACAAAGGGAGGGAGGTGCGCCAGTTTGTATTTGTATTTCAGAACAATGTTTTAAACTTTGGCTCTGCATATGCAAACAATTTAAACTTTAATTTAGAATATGTATGCTTTTTGTTACACCTAGATTTCATCCCTCCTTGAACTCAGCTCTGATGGAATCAGACTGTTTAGTAGATGTCCTTTAAAGATCCAGAAGTGCCATGTATGAATTTGGTTTAGCACTTACTCTTACTTTGTGTATGCAGATGCTCACATTTGGTCTTTCGTGTGCTTGATATAAGGTGGTTTCGCCAATATATTCATGCCGCTTTAATAGCCTGGACTTCCGCCAAATTCTTCTGTACCCTTTCTTATGAATAACTGAATGTTAATGTGTGTTGGAGAAAATCCTAGCCAAACAGAGGATTTTTTTCCTGTCTCAATGGAGAAAGCAATAACAAATCAGGTGACCTTTTTTTGCTGCAATGATTATGCATTTTCAATGATGTTCTGATATGTGACAGGTAGCAAAAGTCTCATTACATTTTGGCTCTTTGATTTTCTTTGCATGACAAAAGGATGTCATATATTCTGCTTTGTTCAGTTTTAAATTTAAGAACAAAAAAATTTGACCCCCTCCAATATCTCTGGTTCCTACAAAGACGAAGAGGCCTTCTTTGGCCCACGGTTGGCCCAAAAAGTAGGCAGGGTCATCGTTTCTAGCCAGCTCTGAAATTTCCCCACGCACGAACGCAACTCTCTCTCTCACCATAGCAAGAACAGGAATCGATTCCTCTCCTAAACCCTCAAATCTTACCACCGGCAGCGGCTTTTAGGCCACTAGAATTCACTGTGGTTTGATTCCCGTTGATTTCTTCGTACGATTTGTTTCCTCGAGACTCCCCGACTCAAATCGTAGCGGGCGAGAAGGAGAGCGCGATGCTAGAGCTGCCGGAGCACTGACGACGAGCGAAGGAGTACAAGCAGCTGGAGGGCCATAGCGGCAGCTACAGGCAAGAACGAAGCTTCTCCTGCTGCATTTAGCTCATGGCGGCAGCTACAGGCAGGAGCTTATCCCTGTTGCGATGGTTGTCTCACGGAATAATTGCCGCTAGCCAGATTAACCATTTTAATGGGCCTAATTAAGGTTCTGTGGGCTATTAACGATGGGAGAGAGGGTCCAGGTAGATCGACGGTAAAACGGCACGGCTGTGCCGTTTGAGTAGCGACAACAGAGGATTTGAGTCCCTCATCATCTTAGGTGAATGGATATGTTGCCCATACTTCCTTATTTTTTTTTATAATACATCATTGTTGCAGATTTTGATTCTAAAATAATAGTCACATGTTGCACCACTCATGCTGGAACCTATTTTTGTTTCGGGAACAATTGTCCAGAAGGTGCTAAATATTAATGGTTATAGATATGCACATTTTTACAATTCAAACATTGGGCAGACAAAGGGAGGGAGGTGCGCCAGTTTGTATTTGTATTTCAGAACAATGTTTTAAACTTTGGCTCTGCAGACGCAAACAATTTAAACTGTAATTTAGAATATATATGCTTTTTGTTACACCTAGATTTCATCCCTCCTTGAACTAATCTCTGATGGAATCAGACTGTTTAGTAGATGTCCTTTAAAAATCCAGAAGTGCCATGTATGAATTTGGTTTAGCACTTACTCTAACTTTGTGTATGCAGATGCTCACATTTGATCTTTCGTGTGCTTGATATAAGGTGGTTTCGCCAATATATTCGTGTCGCTTTAATAGCCTGGACTTCCGCCAACCATGCGTTTAGCATTGATCCTCTTATATGGCTTATTACCTTCTGTACCCTTTCTTATGAATAACTGAATGTTAATGTGTTTTGGAGAAAATCCTAGCCAAACAGAGGATTTTTTTTCCTGTCTCAATGGAGAAAGCAATAACAAATTAGGTGACCTTTTTTTGCTGCAATGATTATGTATTTTCAATGATGTTCTGATATGTGACAGGTAGCAAAAGTCTCATTACATTTTGGCTCTTTGATTTTCTTTGCATGAAAAAAGGATGTCATATATTCTGCTTTGTTCAGTTTTAAATTTAGGAACAAAAAAATTTGACCCCCTCCAATATCTCTGGTTCCTACAAAGACGAAATCAAATAAATTATTCATTGAACTTACCAGGTTTAAATGCACTCGAGTGTATCCCAAAGGTCATAGCCCCAAAGTATATAGCACGTGTTCCAATATTTCACTTGCCTATAATAGTGCAGCCTACAATGTACTGAGACATCCTGATGTTTGCCCTCAAAAGAAAAAAATATATCCTGATGTTTCAGGTTTTGGCCATGCTCAAGCATGGCTTTGCATTCTGTTTTGATAAATATCTATATACTTTGGCCATGTTTCAGGTTAGTATTTGCATACCTTGGGCTCAGGGTGCTTTGTTCTGTGAGCAAATTTTTGGATATTCCTGAAGGAGAAGGTAGAGCCTAAATTGTAGGTTGGCAAATGAAGTTTCTCTAAATTTTTCAAGAAATAGTATGCACAAGGTCAACTAAATTTGCGTCGTAAAGTTCTCTTTTGATGAGCAGCCTTTGTTTTCAATCAAGTGGCAAAGAAACGTTACTGCTGCCTGTACATTTTTTATTTCCTGATTCATATCATTTTTTTTATTTGTTTTGGTTTGTTCTACATGGAGCCAGTGCCTGTGACAGGTGGGGATGACGTAGATTCATGACTAGAGCGGATGGATGGTGAGCCTGTAGCAGTGGCGTGGATGCGCCAACTGGAGGATGGGTATAGCAGCCATGACAGATGTGTAAGCTCTATTCTCCATCCTTTCCTTCTATGTGTGGTACCTCTTACAAGATTTGCGGAAGCCACCCATATGCACATATGATTATCGTCTATTATTATGGTGTACAAGATAATCAGTCAATATCAGAAAAAAAGGAAAAGTACTAACTAGGTTTTGTTCATTAATCATTAGCTGAAATATATGTTTCTCTTTTTTGAAAGTTCACTTGAGTGTGTCTCTGGTCTTTTATCTGTCTGCTTTGATATTGTTGTGTGGTTTGATTTATATAGCGCTGAGATCTGACTCTTCTTTTTTCAGTTCATTAGTAGCGCCCTTCACTTGAACAGTAGTAGTTTTTACTGTAGAAACAATGGAGCTTGAGTGATGGCAGAGGGGGCATTGCCACCCTTGGCCATCACTAAGCTCCGCCCCTGGCGCCCTTGCCATAGCAAATTTAACTTGCATATTTTTAGCAATTTCTGTGATGTATGCACGATGGTGTTGATTATATGGTTTCAAATATCCTTCCTATTGTATATACAGGGGAGCTCAGGGTAGCGAGCTGCTTGGATAGCTGATTGGTATGGAATTAGTTATTCTTCTACAGTTCTACTTAGTTACTTTCCGTTTTATATTTGTGCAAGTTCTGTTGCCGGTACCAGTCTTCAGATTTGGATTGGCAATAGTTTCGTAGGTTTAGTGACCTTTTCATTACTGCTTCAGTTCTACAAGGTTACATGATGCTGCAAAATCTGTTCAGAAAATAAAGGAAAAATAGTTTAGAGATGGATCTCTGTAAATTTAGACATAGTTGGTCAGATTAGAGTACTGATGCATATATTTCATTTGTGGACTTCGATTTCAGTTATTATGCCCTTTTCCCCCTGCTGATCAAGTTTACAATGCCCCTGCTCTACTTATGTTGTTTGTATCTTTTCATGTCCCTACTAGGTTCACAGTAGCATGGTAAAGAATAAAAATGGGTATTGCGTTAGGTCCTCATGAAGATAGCCTGATACAGGGGGAATGGTTGGAGTGCTGAAAGCATGATACAAAAAGGTCAAAAGGGAAAGGTTGGAGTCTTTGTTATTTTAAAGCTTTTTCATAGAATAATGAATATGGTGATTGTAATTTGTTGGAGGCCTTTAAGATGTTTGCGGAGAGTTTGGATGAGTGCTGCTGTACATTGCCGCAAGAGACTGTTGGCCCCCCTCTGTTGTTATAGCTATGCTTTTCATGTCACTCTTGTCATTATTCATGTATCTTGCCAATAAAATGTTTGTTCTTTACTGCTGCTTCCTCTGCATAAGTTATTTGCTATTACAATCATTGTGATACATTACTATGTTATCTCTCTCTCTCTCTCTCTCTCTCTCTCTCTCTCTCTCTCTCTCTCTCTCTCTCTCTCTCTCTCTCTCTCTCTCTCTCTCTCTCTCTCTCTCTCTCTCTCTCTCTCTCTCTCTCTCTCTCTCTCTCTCTCTCTCTCTCTCTCTCTCTCATATGTGTGTTCCTTTGTGCAGCCTCAAGGCTTCAAGGTCACTGTCACCCTCTAGATTCGACGAGACAATGTTGGTGGTTTCTCTCCTAAGATAGGTGCAGTATAACATGCACAAAGGATGATAGCGGATACAGCCCATATGACCAATGCACATGCTACAAGTTTAAGTACATGTCTCAGATAATGATTAGCGCACACCAGTATTTATAGTTCGACGCTTGTGGTCTATGGCACAAAACTAAGGACTGCCTTAGGATTATGTAAGGAACCTAGGCAAAAACCTATCTAATTAGTACAACTGGAACATGCGGCTATGCATTGTGCCAATGAGCTCTTTCTTCGCGTTCCCTGTAACGCCTTGTATAATATCCAGGCTGTATCATATAATGATAAATAAATACAGGATACAGCCTCATGTTGTGTATTTGTTTGCTATGCTTAAACTTAACTTCACGCAAAGGCGTCAGGCAATCGTTTCGTAAGCCATACCATTCCACAAACATTGTCAGCTAGCGAAAGCATCCTAAGATTCCCCTTATTGCTGATAAAAGTCAAGCTTGCTAATAGTTATATGTATATTACGCAGCTGATTGGCGCGCGGCGCGCATGAGGAATTTTAAGCAACTCAAGTTAGTTCGGGCATTGCTTTTTTTCATTGTCTTGGCCCTACTGTCAGGGGATTATTCTCATCAGTCACGAGATGTATCATGCGTGCATTTCTTCTCTTTATTTTGATAAGATCAATAAAATATAGATATTAATTAGTGCTCTGATAAACACGACCTTTCTCCCTCCAAAGAAATGTTTACTGTGAGGCTTTCTATGGCGTTTGCAACAAAATAACTCTGCAAAATCAGATGTTCCGATTTGGCGGTCCCCTCCGCTTCTTAATCACTATTCTAAATCACGTGCTCAGTCCTCAAAATGCGCGCCTTCCCGCGCCGTATACCACTAGTGAAGATTAAGCAGGCCCGTGTGGCTGCATGCGGCGGCCTACGACTCTCATCGGACTCGGAAAGCCGTCTCGATCAGGTCGCTGATGCCTCCGAGCCTCCGCCCGCGCACAACAGTACGGCGTTCGCTCATCTTCCGCTGTAAGCGTCATGCCATCTCCGCATTTCACTGTGCGGCAGGCGAGACGCTGACAGTTCTGAAGAGCTTTGAGCGACGCAACGGCTTATGCTTGACTGCTTGCTCCAGGAAAGAGGTTGCCTTGGCCCTTGGCGATGTCTCGGCCAGTAGAGCTCGACGGGCTTGCGGCACCCCATGAAGTGAGAGGCATTCGAAGTGAGTCCCGTTGCCTGCAGCCACGGTGTTCGGATTCGTGGACGGAGGGGGAGCTTCTGCAATTGACCTGCACGAACTCTGGCATTGCTTGTCCGTGCAGGCGTGTGGTGTAAGATTGATCTCTGAGCACCACGCGTGTGCCTAGTTGGTTGTTCCCCTCGCCGGATCCGACCACGTACAGGAAGCACACAAGCTTAAAAGAGGGATGCCAACGAAGTCTGATGATATTGCCTGGATGCGGCTTCGATAGAAGGCCAAAGATGACTAGAGTCGCATCAAATCTCTCTTCCGCTTAATGAAACAATTATATTGAATGAGTATGAGAGTACAGCACTGCGTGATAAATTGAAAGAAAAAAAAATACTTACCCCCACTACTCCGTTGCTCGATCTAAGTTGTTCTAAGGGATCAGAAATGGTGCCGTTAACCGCGAAGCCTGGAAGTGTCCCTAGGATTACAGCATCCCACACGAGGAACAGAGCAAGGGGTATGGCAGTGCCTGCTACAATAGATGTCCTGCATGACTCAACAAGGATATGCTCATGCTTCTGAATCGACCAACTTAGGATAAGGACTTTTAACAGAAACTTTGTGATATAATGTCTCTTATTTAGTGATAAATTTTTGTTGTGACTATAATTCTGTATCTTTTATGTACTTGATTGTCGTCAGAAGCCTTACCGTACTTTTGACAGGTCTCCCTCCAAATTTGTACACAGAACAGGGACAACATTCTGTTGAGGCAAATACTCAGTGAAGACTATTTTATTCAAGTAAACAACGGATGGTAAGCAGGATTACCTGGTATACAAATGAAAGAGCAATTATTGGTATACTTCGTGGAGCCGCAGCAAAGTTTGCTTCAAGAAGAGAACTCCACTCTAGGTTCCCGCTTGCCACCACCTGTATATGTCATACCAGGTAAGTTGCTCTCGCACCAAAGAAATTTCCAGGTGTTCTGCTCATCTAAGTTTTGTCCAACATCCATTTTGTTCTATTGATGATACAATATAATAAGGATAATGATCGAATTTCTCAGAAAATTATTTTTTTGTCAAATTGAGATTTACCATCCTTTTCTCAAACTTATGCAATGTTTTTCTTATGGCGTTCCTGTGTATATTGAACTAGATTGATTTTTTTGCTGACAATAAATTTTGGAAATGACATTAATATTGATTAGGCCTTGTGTATATTGAACTAGTATGTCGATTCAACCAATTAACTCATTCTATACTGAGAGATGTTTCAAATATTTGTGATAGGTGCATCTCACATATAAATAGAAAGTGTACAGTGCGTATCTGATAGCATTAGCACTTACAACGAGACCAGTGAAGGATGCTAGGATGCCGGTGACCAATAATCCATTTACCACACCAATTAGTCGCTGACTGCATTCATCAGCGCAATTAACTTAAGCGTTCATCATCTCTTGGGGACGTTTTTGATAATATGAGTTCAGATGAGTTTCAGATTATGAGCCACCTAAGTATTTAAGCACATAACAAATTCCTTAAAAAAATTAAGAATAATATACAATCATTTTCTTAAAGCTGGAATGAAGCTAACAGTCATAAGCGAAGGGATTCAAAATAGCAAGGACTAGGAGCTATCATAAACCTTTCATATGTTTGTGATGAACCCTCAAGCCCAACCAATAAATTGTAACACTTAAGATCCAAAAGTGAATTGAAGAATCTGCAACTGTAAAATTGGAAATTACCTTCCAAAGTAACATATTCCCCCGAAAGCCAGTGAAAACAGGGTAGCACTCTCCCATCTGTAAAGTTATAGTAGCAGCATCAGTGGCTTAAGAGAACATGTGACTGAATCATCAAGTACCAAATGCACTGATGACTAATGACACATTTTAGATGCTAAGAATTGTCGAACCTAAATGCTGGTAAATTTGTCCTATGCAAGGGTCAAGCATATAATAGACATTTATTACGAAGTAATACACTAACAAGCAGATAAAAAAATAGCTAGGCAGTTAGCGAAAAGTTAATACTGCTCAAAGAGACCTTACAATGGAATGCCCAATGTATTTGTTATGATATCTGAAGATCGTGCCACATATGCAATAAGAAGTGCATAATGTATGAATAGATATGACAAGCTGCACACACATAAAAAGCAGAGTCAGAATGTCTCCAGATGCAGTATAATCATCACATCTGAATAGAGTGGTCTTCTGAATTTGTGTTCTCTTCCTTTCTTGAGAATAGCACAGTATCCAGTGTTTCTCTTTATGCAACCGAAAACATAGTGCTAGGAATAATATTGTTTTCCTGTTAGTATAAATATAATAACATAAGGAAATGAGCCTCAGTGGGTTGAGGGTGGATGTATGCTCTAACCCCCAAGTCAAGTCCTCTAAGATATGAATTTGGGTGCCTATTTCCTCTTAATTTAAAATCCACCTAGTTTCTTCCAGGTTGGTTGAGTTTGAGGGGAAAATAAAAGCCGCAACATTTTTGTTATGATCAGGGTAGCAACAAATGAATTATGTGGCCATGCAGCATCTATAAACTCAATATAATTGGAACTTACCCATCCCAATTTCAATATGCATCATGATCTGAATTTCATATTTAATACGGAGTGAGCTGGAATAGTTCATGTAGAGTATATAGTGAGAATCACATCATCTCTTGGGGACGTTTTTGATAATATGAGTTCAGATGAGTTTCAGATTATGAGCCACCTAAGTATTTAAGCACATAACAAATTCCTTAAAAAAATTAAGAATAATATACAATCATTTTCTTAAAGCTGGAATGAAGCTAACAGTCATAAGCGAAGGGATTCAAAATAGCAAGGACTAGGAGCTATCATAAACCTTTCATATGTTTGTGATGAACCCTCAAGCCCAACCAATAAATTGTAACACTTAAGATCCAAAAGTGAATTGAAGAATCTGCAACTGTAAAATTGGAAATTACCTTCCAAAGTAACATATTCCCCCGAAAGCCAGTGAAAACAGGGTAGCACTCTCCCATCTGTAAAGTTATAGTAGCAGCATCAGTGGCTTAAGAGAACATGTGACTGAATCATCAAGTACCAAATGCACTGATGACTAATGACACTTTTTAGATGCTAACAATTGTCGAACCTAAATGCTGGTAAATTTGTCCTATGCAAGGGTCAAGCATATAATAGACATTTATTACGAAGTAATACACTAACAAGCAGATAAAAAAATAGCTAGGCAGTTAGCGAAAAGTTAATACTGCTCAAAGAGATCTTACAATGGAATGCCCAATGTATTTGTTATGATATCTGAAGATCGTGCCACATATGCAATAAGAAGTGCATAATGTATGAATAGATATGACAAGCTGCACACACATAAAAAGCAGAGTCAGAATGTCTCCAGATGCAGTATAATCGTCACATCTGAATAGAGTGGTCTTCTGAATTTGTGTTCTATTCCTTTCTTGAGAAGAGCACAGTATCCAGTGTTTCTCTTTATGCAACCGAAAACATAGTGCTAGGAATAATATTGTTTTCCTGTTAGTATAAATATAATAACATAAGGAAATGAGCCTCAGTGGGTTGAGGGTGGATGTATGCTCTAACCCCCCAAGTCAAGTCCTCTCAGATATGAATTTAGGTGCCTATTTCCTCTTAATTTAAAATCCACCTAGTTTCTTCCAGGTTGGTTGAGTTTGAGGGGAAAATAAAAGCCGCAACATTTTTGTTATGATCAGGGTAGCAACAAATGAATTATGTGGCCATGCAGCATCTATAAACTCAATATAATTGGAACTTACCCATCCCAATTTCAATATGCATCATGATCTGAATTTCATATTTAATACGGAGTGAGCTGGAATAGTTCATGTAGAGTATATAGTGAGAATCACTTCTGTTGTTCATGACTTGTCCACTTCCAAGAACAGGGGACTCTGATCCTGCAAGTCTTTAGGGTAATATTCTGTATTGAGTGTTTGATTTTCCTCCCAAATGATACTATCTCTGTTGGCTAAAACACGTGAGTGTGTGTAGACAGCCTCTTTTACATAACAGTGCCCATTTAGTCAATCTGGAAAGCTAGACTGCGTAGGACACGAGAAACCAACTTAGGAAACATAATTGTTTTGTAATTTAAAATAAATATGTACTAATATGCATAGGTAACTGATTCTAATTGGCCATGTCCTTTTCAAATGGGTTAATTTATCAATATTTCTGGCCTTCTAATACATAAATAAAATGCAGTCATATATATTTCCTCATACCAAGCTGTTCTTACTCCAAATATCCCAAGAGTGCGCATAGCCATTGAGACCTGGAAAATGTTCAGATGCATACAGTGAAAAAAAATCCATAATAGGTAAATTATTTGTTTTGATTACCCCTAAACAATAATTATTATTAGGAAATCAGCAGAGGAGAATGTATTATCTACCAGGGAGACACCTCCAGATCCTAGCTCACACATTGTGTTGACATTTACTTCAGCAACCAGCAGCCCTGTCACAACCTAGAAATGGGATGCTAGTCATACACAGTCGTACTGTAAACAAGTTGATGAAATAGATAGAATGTTGGGTCAGATTATCAAACCGCCCTGTTCCAAGGTGACGCAAAAACTAACATATGAAACAGCTTCCCTTTTTATGACAAGAATTATCCAAGGGTGCAGAAGGCAAAAGAATTTACCTTAAATAGGCTTCTCTGACTGCATGTCACCTTGAAAAGGCTCGATTTGATAATTTACCCAGTCAATGACACTGTATTACCATGTATGACCAGCAGAAAATGCATGTAACTGCTGAAGCCAAGAACCCGGCTTCTTGTGTGACTGCAGGGATTGCTAGGATACCCGCCCCGACCTATGTGCACAGAAAACGAAAAGTTTAAAGCCAAATGTAAGGAGGTTTCTCATTCTATATCTAGGTGTAAGTTTACTCCAAAGTTATAGCTGAATTTATCTGTAAGTTATAGGCCATTTACACTTCTCATATTCTCTAATTTCCAATTTTAATTTGTTGAGACATTGCATCTTCTACATCAGCTATTTTAGCTGATCAGCAACTCTTTGATTTTGGGCATTCTGTATCAAATCCATCAAAGATGAGAAAAAACGAAATCAGTCTGACATCAGAGTTTCAGCTCTCGCAGCAATGCGAAGATAAATGAATTACCGTTGTGCCGGCCACAAGGAAGATGGAACCGATGATGCTCCCTGGCATCAAAATGAAAGTGTCATTTCCGTGGAATGCATATCATCAAAGGCAGGCTACTATGGAAGAAAGCTCTGATCAAAGCGGGGGTCGGCCCTTGAGCGTGAGTTACCGGGTTCATGCTTCATGGTTGCCTGGTTGAGGTTGGAGAACAGGCGATCCAGCTGCTGCGGGGACTCCGGTGGTTGCCGCTCGTCAGCGTACTGGGAACAGAGGCATCGCTGCAGCCTCCTTGCTCCTCTTGCCTTCCTGAGCACCGATGTTCTCGTGGAGACTGAATGGGGTGAGATGCCTAATTTCAGTACAGGGTAACAGTGAACAGAGGTTAATGCCATTGTTGCTGGTATTGCTCCTTCTCTGAACTACCAGCAGAAGCTGTTTCATTTGTTATCTTCTAGCTATTGTTGGTGGCCGTTTGTGTGGCTCTGGTCATTCCAGGCTGAAAAGTGCTGGTGGTTTCGTGCCTTGAGTTCCCGTGGATCAGTAGCTGAGTGTGTGATCAGCATTCAGCCCTGTGTGCATGAAATCAGGGCTGTCACTTGCCCACACTACCACCACTGCTCTCATTTCTAAGCCAGTAATAAACTACCAAATTTTAATTGATGTCCTCAACAAACTAGAAATTAGTTGTGGTTATTACATTGTAAAAAATCCTCTTTTTTCTTTTTATATATAAAAAAACTAGACACTGAAGAAATAGCCTGAGGGCAATTGTTCTTCTCAACAACTTTATGCATCTTCCATGCTTCTCTGTTGTTCAGAACATGTTAACAAACCCACTATGAATTGGTAAAATACATAAATCAAATCTTAGCACTGAAGGTTGGGACCCAAGACGACAAATGCATCTCATAGGGGTGATGACTACTGGCTGGGTATACAGCCCAATACTTGAATTGCCTTGTGATCTTCATCGACCGAAGATCCAACCAGAAGTAGCCATACCCCAACAGGTAGACGAGCACGACACCGCTCCTCTCAGCAAACCAGTCTAGTCGGACATCGAACGTACTACAATGCCTCTTCGTCTCCAACGGGATGTCGTTGTTCTTGACCACGTCCTGCGCCTTCTGCCTCCACTTGGCCGTCTGCTTCTCCTGCGACCAAGCTGATATCTTGGTCCTGTCCGTGACGAGCACCATCAAGCTCCCGCACGGCGATGGCGACGTCGTCACCAGAAGATCATATATGCGGTCATCTATGGTTTGCTTCTTGGGGTGGGTGCTGGGGCGAGGAAACGTCGCCGGGAGTGCGGTGACGGTCACCTTCGGTGGTGCCTCTGTGACCAGCTGGAGCTTGAGGACGTAGCTCGCCTTGTCGGTCAGGCACAGCCAGTGCAACGACACCGCTCCTCTCAGCAAACCAGTATAGCCGGACGTCAAACGTACTACTACAATACCTCTTCTTCTCCAACGGGATGTCGTCGTTCTTGACCACGTCCTGCGCCTTGTGCCTCCACTTGGCCGTCTGCTTCTCCTGCGACCAAGCGGGATATCTTGGTCCTGTCCGTGACGAGCACCATCAGCAAGGGCTGCCGTACAGGTGAGGCGTCCGGATCTCGGTGTAGGGCCCCCACGCGCCGGTCTCCGACGAGAAGACGTGAACCTGCAGGAACCGGCGGTTCGGCGACACGGCTAGGTTCGTCTTGAGCACTTGGAAAGGCCGGCCAACGCCGCCGTGATCATCAGCCGCGGGGGCGTCGCCGACGAGCAAGACGTAGGGTTCCCATCTTTGCTCGATTTTGGTGTAGCAGCTGTTGGGTGCCGTCC
>LAPY01000276.1:125545-140459 GCA_000970635.1 Eragrostis tef | reverse complement strand
ATATATATTGGATAGTAGATGCTTAACGGGCTAGTTTAAATAAGTATATGATTCAGTAATCAGTGTACAACTCTCTAAATAAGAACCTTATCAATGATTAGTGTAGTGTTTTCGTACATGCTATGCTACCCTGACCATTGCAAAGCTGTCATTTATGTCTTGAGTGCTTAAGCGGCTGTTTAGACAAATGTTTGCGGATTTGATGCGCTCTGTTTTAATTTTAACTATCTTGAGCAGCCATCACGACTAGATAAACGCCAAATCTGTCTCATGTGAACTTGCAATATCTTGACAGTTTCTTCTTTCCGAGAATGGCTTTAGCCAAGCAACTGCTATCAAATCTTCAAACAATGAGATGAATCTTGCATTATGGTGGTATGTACTTTTGTTGCTCCTCTGTTCTGTTCCTATCTTCTTACTCCTTTTTCTCCCGTCGCCATGGATATGAGAGGAGAGCACCTTTCTGAGGAAAGCTATATATCGGCCTATCCCCATGAAACGAGTTCAGCTTGAACTCAGCAAAGTTCAACGTCGCCTCCAGCCGCGGTCCGCGCGTCCTGGCGCGTGTGCACCGCTTGGCGTCCGCCCCCCGCAAGCCGGAGCTAGGCGCCGTGGCTGGTGCTCCCGGGCAACGGCCGGCGAATAGCGGCGGCGGCTCATCACTGGGTAGGGGCTGGCTGGTGACGGCGGAATACTTGGACTCGCGCCTGCCGATCACTGGGTAGGGGCTGGCTGTTTGTGTGCGCGATCGGAGGACGGCGCCGCCGCCGCCCGCCATGGTTCTTCGATCCACGAGCCGATCGTTTACAACTTGGGCGCAACAAGATAATATTTTTCTCCAGTCAAAAAAAGAAAAAAAAATCAACTCTGCGGTACGGTCAAAAAAAGATACAATGCAGAATGCACCATCAGGCATTCAGCAGAAAGAGATCATAAATTTGTGGTTGTGCAGGACAGCAGCGGGGCTCTCGATTGACCACAACATAATTACTCACATAGAGACTATTAAAACCACAAATACTTCCATATTCTACGTACTGGCGTACGTGAAGCAGAGAGATTAGCATAATAACTACGGGGAAAAACTATCATCATGCATGCTTAATTCACATCCCGTGCTCAGTCTCGCTTATGACTCGTCGACACACTTAAGAACCTCGTGAGCTCCATCTTGCAGATGCTCCGCTTCTTCTTCTCCTTCTCCAGCTTCTCTTCCAGGTCGGTGTTCTCCTGGCGCAGAAGGCTAATGGTGTTGCTCATGCAAGTGCGAAAGACAAACACCAACGGAGCAGCGGCGGCCATCCCGACCACCCAGCACCAGCCGAACGACGACATGCGACCTGAGGGCGCACGGCGGCTACGTGGTGCGCGAGATCGAGGCCGGTGCGGCAATCGACGGCGTCGAGAGGTTTTATTGCACGGACTAGGGAGGGGTTTTATGACCGTCGCGTTGAGGCTTCGTCGAGTTTGGAAAGGCCCAGAGTTTCGTTCATTACCATAAGAGAAAAAAAAAATGACCCGGTACATGATTCCATAAAAAGTTTCTCCTTCCATGCAGAAGTACGTGCAAGCTAGGGCGCTTTCCAATGATGTTGCTACATCCCGAGCATGGATCTCGTTCTTCCACACGAACAATACAAATCAGGGAGTCTAATGCGGGGGCCCTCGTGTCCCAGTCTTGCCAATCCTCATGCATCACTGCCGCTCTCGTTCTATAAGTACTTCTTTGTTCTTTCCTCGTCAATGGGCGTGTGGGCTCTAATCTCGCCAGTGGCATTCTGTTGGCTTTAGCCCATTGTTCTATGTTTGTGTGGGCTATATCCTCTCCTCTTAGCTCGTGGAATTCTACTGGGCCTTATCCCATTTTATTTAGGAACGCTGCATCCTGCTCCTCGGTCCTCATCTCATCAGTTACAGGACATTAGGACAACGGCGAGTCGCGGCGTCCGCGGCTGAGGTGAGCAACCCGGGAGGGGAGATGCCGCGAGTGTTTTTCGTGTGGGCTGTGGAGTTCATGGCGACCGATCACGGCGAGGTAACACACACGTCGTGCCGGCGCCTGGCGTGAAGCGGTCGGCCTTACTACAATGATCCAGGAGCAGACACCTGCCCTGGTCTAATGCGTCAGCAAGAGACCACGTTGTACTATCATAAATCACTTCTCCTAACATCATCATTTTAAGAATGAACGGAGTACTAGCAAATAAAGACCAACCGATATATAGTTTCCCCCAAAAAACAAAGTCACTGACGCAGTGGCCTTGCTGTGCTCCAACGCATACGCATTCCGGGCTTGGGATCTGAAGCGCAAACACTGGCAGCTAACAAAAGCAGTGGCGGCACAACCAGATTTGTCCAGACTCGATTTGGATCTCAAAGCGCTGCCGGAGAAATAAAGAAATTGCGAGACATGTACAGCCGCAAACAGCATTCTTCTTCACAAGAATTAAGTATGGCCTTTCCCGAATCTGCATGTCCTGTGCCTCCTCACTTTGCTGTTTATGGCAACTATAACAGACACTAATCTCTGCATGTCAAACTGGAAATCCAGGCAGGCAACACTAAAATAATGCTGTTAGTAGGAGCAGTACAGGGTTCAGCTCACGCACAGCAAAGATTAGCTGCGCTTCCCCAGATCTTCCGGACGCCCATCACTTTCCTGAATCACAAAGCCTCCAACGCGACAAACGGAAGAGATCAAGATATTCCGTAAAAAAATCTCTCCTTTCTCTGTCTCTCTACGGTCCCCTCACGTGCGGTGAGAGAGATCGATCAGCAACTGCAAGTTGCTGCAGCAGATCGCTGTGCTCGTCAGGCGGCGGCATGGCGCGGTAGAGTTCAGACTTCAGACACTACTGGAGTACTGACAGATAATCGCGGCTCGTCTTCATGTGTCGCGGTGTCACCACGGCGAATCGCCATTCCATTCCGAGCCCTCGTCTCGTCCTCGCCTCCCAGCCACACAATCAGCGGATCAAAATTAGGAATCGGGAAGCGTTCCGCCCGGATCCACAAAGAGAGGAGCGGAGCGGAGACGGCGACCGGAGAAAAGGCTCCTTTTTTACGCCGTCACTGCAGTTGCAGGTGACGCTTTCCCAGGCCCTTCGCTCCCCGTCGTAAACGTCACCCTCATCGCCACCGCCTGCTTCTCGGCTCGTCGTCTTCATCTCTGGGAGGAGCCCGTGCGTATGCTCACTGTCTTCTGCTCCTGATTCCCAGCTCATTCGTCGCCATTGCCGCCGTTCATCCCCGGTGGAGGTAACCCCTGCCTCTCTGTTCCTTGGTTATCTGAGCTGCTGCTGACTGCGGTCTGCGGGTTCTTTGGAAACCATGGCCACGAAGAAAGTAGGATTAGTGGGTAGAGAAATGCGGGGAATTTCTTGGTTCTTCGAATCTGGCACAACTTTTTCAGTGGATACTGGATACCGATTCCTGAATCTTGCACATGTTGTTTAAATTATTGAACAAATGAAAAAAAATAAAGAGGTGAGGGAACGATGCGTATGCGGGATCTTAAGAGGTGTGTGGTGGAACCACGCATTTTGTGGAGTCTAGATTGGTCATTTGGCCGCTAATTGATGTGAGCGCCTCTGCAGTTGAAGCTAGGAGATTCAGTTTTAAATTTTAATCTTGCAAATTTGAAAAATGAACTTTTACATTAAGGCATTCAGCTTCCTAATTTTTCTCTCCTTTTGTATGTTTGAAGACGTGATGAGTTCGGGTGGGAAGAAATCTCTTAATACGGTCACTTTGTTGTTCAAATTACCATATTACACACACTGGGGACAGAGTCTTGTAATCGCCGGCTCGGAGCCAGCACTTGGATCATGGAATGTCAAGCAAGGATTGGCTCTGAATCCAGTTCACCAGGGAAGTGAGCTTATCTGGTGTGGGAGAGTTTCTGTTGCCGCTACCTTCACCTCTGAGTACAGTTACTATGTAGTGGATGACAACAAGAATGTTTTGAGATTTGAGTCTGGAGAGAAAAGGAAACTAGTCCTGCCTGAGGGCATTCAAGAGGGAGACGTGGTTGAGATCCGCGATTGGTGGCAGGTACTTTTACCATAATGTTTACTTCTATCCTCTACATTAGTAAATATTAGCAATAGCAGCGATGTGTGCTCTTACAAATTTTAGCTGAATGTGTTGTATCCATTGTATAACTGATGATTTTGTTATTGATGTTTGTCAGGTTCACATCATACAAATTTCTTGTTTGTTTGTTTTTGATAAAAGAAGCTTCTTGTTCTGTATGATTGCTTACAAATAGTTTTATTTGGATGTAGGATGCTTCTGAAGCTCTTTTCCTTAGAAGCGCATTTAAGAACGTCATCTTCAACACTACTGAAAATGATAAAAGAGAATTGCATTCAGTGTCCATCAACAAAAGTTTGGATCCTGAAGGTATGATTTATATTAAAAACGAAACGACTGAGTGGGAATAGACTGTTCAAACCACAAATATCTGGTTTTTGGTATTGAATATAGTTGCTGAAAAAGAATTAATATAGTGTCATGTCTTCGTACAGGTTAATTACATCAAATGAAACAAGCTAGTTTTTTTTCCCCGAAAATAGAATATGATGATCGTTTCTTTCCGTCCTTCCTTCTCTAGATGTCTAGAGCTCTGTCAGATGATTTCCTTTGTTTTGTTATTATGTATTCTTGAAGGAAGCAGCTACCATTGGGACATCTTAAACCCCAAAAAAAAAACAAAGAAGAAGAAGAAAGAAACACGCGGGACATTTGTCTTTATTAAATCTAATAGGGCAATAAAAATGAGCAGATTCTAGCTTAAGAGCTGCACATGATTTTTGCATTTTTGTTGTCTTATAATTTTTTTTTGCTTGAGCAGAAATCGTTGTCCAATTTGTAATTAGCTGCCCTCGACTCGAATCTGGCTCTTCTGTAAGCACTCATCACAGAATCTCACCACGGTTCATTAATTAAATTCATTTATGCCTTCTTGTTGGTGTCCTTGCTGATAACAAAACTTCAGGTTGTCGTCACTGGAAGTAATCCCCAGCTTGGAAGATGGCGAGCTCAAGATGGTCTCAAGCTGAGCTATGTTGGAGATTCTTTTTGGAAAGGAAATTGTGTTTTGCGAAAATCTGAGTTCCCCATAAAATATCCTTGCATTGATTGTTCTCTTAATTTTTGTTAGGTGTGTCCAACTGTATTAGCATTTTTTTTCATATGAACTGCATGAATATTCTTTTGCCAGTATTTCTGAATGCATCATCATTTTATCTGTTGCCTAGACGTCTTATCTCTAAGAAAATGACTAAGGATGTTTGCCCTTAACAATTATTCCACATACAAGTACAGTCAAATCAGTCAAGCAGGAAACCCTTCATTGGAGCTTGGTCCAAACAGGGAGGTTGATATTGACTTATCATCACCCAAGCAATCCAGATACATCGTGTTATCTGATGGTGCCCTCAGGGTAATGTGTCCGATCATATTATCTACAACAGATGCATGTGTTTAACTTTACCGTTTTAATTAGAAATCATTAGCCATTCTATGATGTATTATAAATAATAATCAGTATACATGAACATATGCTTCACAGAACCATGGTAGTGCACAATTTTTCGAGAATGCCGTGTGCATCATACACAACCAACAATCTGGACTGATACTTCAATTGCATTTATTAGGATGCACCATGGAGGGGTGCAGGTGTTGCTGTACCTGTATTTTCAATCAGATCGGATGAGGACATTGGTGTTGGTGAATTTCTAGATCTTAAACTTCTTGTTGACTGGGCAGTCAATTCAGGATTCCATCTTGTTCAGCTCCTTCCTATCAATGATACTTCAGTTCATGGGATGTGGTGGGATTCTTATCCATACAGGTACAAACTAGTTTCATTACCAAATATTCCTATTTGTCATGCTAATTTTGGCCAGGAGTACGAAAGGATTGCACCTAAACATTAGCATTGACCCTGCATGTGTTTATTTACAGCTCACTCTCTGTGTTTGCCTTGCACCCCCTGTACCTGAGAGTACAAGCACTTTCAGATGCAATTCCAGCGGATATTAAGGTATACCTTGATATGCATTCATATTACACACTTTATCTGTTTTCAGTGTCGTGCTTTGTTTCACTTGCTTGGATGAGTTTCCCCTCACCTGATTCAGTCCTCAATTTGAAATTTATCTCAGGAAGAAATTCAGCAGGCCAAGAAGCAGTTGGATAAAAAGGTTAGTGAGTTTGCATAATGTCGGTGATACTTGCAACTTTTTTTGTGTAAATATCTAATATCTGGTTCCCTAATTTGAAAATGACCTGTGAAATAGGACGTGGACTACGAGGCAACATTGTCCACAAAATTGTCGATTGCCAGAAAAATGTTCAATTTAGAAAAGGACAAAGTGCTAAACTCCGGTTCTTTCAAGCAGTTCTTATCTGAAAACGAGGTACGTGTGCTGTTATATCGTTGATCATGTGTGGCTAAAATACTTAATTGCCTGGTCCACACTGTATGTGATGGTTTTCATACCGTGTTGTAATAGGAATGGTTGAAACCATATGCTGCATTTTGCTTTTTACGGGACTTTTTCGAGACATCTGATCACAGCCAATGGGGTCGGTTTTCTCAATTTTCCAAGGAGAAGGTACAAGAAATAATATTTTGCATTATTACCTGGATCATTTCAGTCACTTGCTAAGAATAGCTCATTATGTAGATATTCTATCATTTTGTCTAATTCTAGCTCATAACATGAGCACTAAGAGATCATTCCTTCTTCAATTTATTTCAGCTTGAGAAACTTATTTCTGAAGGAACGTTGCACTATGATGTTATATGTTTTCATTACTATGTTCAGTACCATCTATATATGCAAGTAAGTATTGGCTGCTCCTGTTGTTATTCTGAATTGCTTATACAATTATTACCTTCATGTTATTTATTTTTGACATCATTTCTATGCTGTTTTTATTAGTTGTCAGATGCAGCTGCATATGCAAGGAAGAAAAAGGTTATCCTGAAAGGGGATTTACCTATTGGTGTTGATAGGAACAGTGTGGATACTTGGGTATACCCGACTTTATTTCGCATGAACACCGCTACTGGAGCACCTCCTGACTATTTTGACAAAAATGGACAAAATTGGGGTTTTCCTACATATAATTGGGAGGAGATGTCAAAGGACAACTATGGGTGGTGGCGAGCTCGTCTAACACAGGTTATTTAACATCCCAGTTGTATGTCTGGCTGATCAGATTTTCTTTTTTTATTGTTCATATCCTATTTCCTTGTTGCAGTTGGCAAAGTACTTCACAGCATACAGGATAGACCACATCTTGGGTTTCTTTAGGATATGGGAGCTTCCTGATCATGCTGCAACAGGCTTAGTTGGGAAGTTTAGACCTTCGATTCCTCTTAGTCAGGTTGGTTTCTGTACCTTTTGAGCAAACTAAACAGGCCAGGAGTAGTTTATCTGACCTGTTTCCTAAATTCACTTTCAGGAGGAGCTTCTAAGTGAAGGCCTTTGGGATTTTGATCGAATGTGCCGTCCGTACATTCGTCAGGACATTCTGGAGGTTACAGTGTTCAAAATGATATTCCGAATTTGTTTTCAATAAAATTTTAGGACAGCATCATAAAGTCCTATTCTATTTCAGGAGAAGTTTGGATCCTTTTGGACTGTTATTGCAGCAAACTTTCTAAATGAGTATCAGAAGCAGCGTTATGAGGTAAAGCAATCAGTTACATTCATCATCTTGAATATATTAGCTACTCAAGAATCTATTGCAAATCTCAAAAGCCTGTTACTGTCTGTGAAATCGTGTCAAGAGATACCGCTAGTTATAACTTGGTAGGTACCATAATTTTTTGTATCTTCCAAAGGATAGTAAAAAACCTCAATTGTCAATATAAGAGCATCTATTTTATACCTTCAGTGGTGTCTACTTTTACTGCAGTTTGTTTCAGAAAGTTTTGTGGCTCTGGTTTCCCTTATTGTTTTTCTACCTTTTGCCCTCGTGCATAGTTCAAAGAAGAATGCAACACGGAGAAAAAGATTATTGCAAAGATTAAAACAAGTTCAGAAAAGTCACTCTGGCTAGAGAAAGAAGACAGTATACGGCGTGGTCTTTTCGACCTGTTACAGGTAACTTGCCTCTTCTATTGTAGTTCATCTACAATATTTTCAAATACTTGATTGTCCATGTCACTACTTCTAACATATCCAGATCCTCTTCGTTTTGGACTAAAAATTGTTTTGCACTGCAGAATATCGTCCTTATCAGAGATCCAGAGGACTCCACAAAATATTATCCCCGTTTCAACCTGGAAGATACTTCAAGTTTTAGGGATCTCGATGAACATAGGTAATGTTAATTGTCCTCATGAATTGTTCTTCCTTCTTCCATTCTCCATGTTCAAATTCGAGGTGACATGATCTACTTTCTTGTGAATTGATCTGTAAATTTGCGTTATGTTACTGAATGTTGACATATTTAGTGTAACAGTGATAGGACAACTTGCTGTTATACTTTGTTATATTATGAATATGTAGTTACCGTTTGGCATAATGTATTTTTAGTAGACACTTCGTTTGCAGGAAATGAAATAAGTTTGTTTTGTAGGCAGTCCATTCTCAAGAAAACAAAATTATTATAGATTCCTTTTATGTCATGCTATTTTTAAGTACTTTCTTGACTTATGCATTTGTTTAAATCAAACCTGTATTCTTGGACTGTTTCATCCTTAATCGAGCATTCTTTTACAGCAAAAATGTCCTCAGAAGATTGTACTATGACTATTATTTTGTGCGCCAAGAAAATCTCTGGCGTGAAAATGCACTGAAGACTCTGCCTGTCTTGTTGAACTGCTCGGATATGTTGGCATGTGGGGAAGACCTTGGTCTTATCCCTGCTTGTGTTCACCCTGTATGACACCTTTTTCTGGACATGCTAACTAGCACACTAATTTTTACAAACTGTTCATTAATAATAACATTACTTCTATCCAGGTTATGCAAGAACTTGGCTTAATTGGATTGCGTATCCAGAGAATGCCTAGTGAACCAAACTTGGAGTTTGGTATTCCATCACAATATAGCTACATGACGGTGTGTTTACATCCTTATTCCTTTACAGTACTATACTCGGATACAGTTCAGAATATAATGAAAAGTATATTCTAGGCTGAAAATGATGTGATTTGATGGCCAATTTTTTGTTATGTTTCAGGTTTGTGCTCCCTCATGCCATGATTGCTCCACATTACGTGCTTGGTGGGAAGAAGATGAAGGAAGAAGAAGTCGCTTCTACAAGACTGTAGTTGGCAGCGATGAAGAGCCTCCATCTCGCTGCACCCCAGAAGTGGTGCACTTTATTGTTCAGCAGCACTTTGATGCTCCATCAATGTGGGCAATCTTTCCACTACAGGTAACTTCATCACCGATCAAGCATTTCTCAAGTGAGATAAGCAGATGAATATACTAAGGGTTTTCCTTTATCAGGACCTTCTCGCACTGAAAGACAAGTACACCACAAGACCAGCAGCAGAGGAAACAATCAACGACCCCACTAACCCAAAGCATTATTGGAGATTCCGTAAGTTTGCATCGTCCTTCCTCTCTTCATCAATGGTACTCCAATTTGACGTAATGTTATTCTTGTCTTTTGGTCCAACAAAACCAGTGCTATTCTAGAAATGAAGACTTCTTTTGAGAGAAAAACATCGCATTTAATTTTCTTACATAAGACATACCTGTTTTATTTGTTATTATATGGGTTGAGTAGTGGCACTTTTACATGAGTTGCATGATATAACTGCTGAAACATAAGCATTTCAGTTTCTGTGTCTATGCTACTATCTACTTAACCATTTTATGTGGAGTTATACGCACCAATAGAGGTGGCCGTGGATAAATTTTGTAGTCATGATAAAATGCTAGCCTGTCAACATAAAATGGAATAAGCAATTTCTCAGACAAACTTTTAGCATACCATCATTTTCATATGGCTCATTGGTACAGCTTTCTAAGCAAAAGCGACATGTCTCAAGTTCCACATGCGATTCGCACTCTGTTGTAAAATTAATCCCAAAAAAGGTGTTCCTTTCCTTGGATCTAACTTCTGCACAACATTTCAGGTGTACATGTGACATTGGAGTCTCTGTTGGATGACAAGGACATTCAAGCAACCATCAAGGACCTGGTCACAAGTAGTGGAAGGTCCTTTCCTGGCAAGAAGGTGGAAGGTGCCGACGAAAGCGGAGAGAAGCTATCGAAGGTGCAGTTGAATGGTAAACCTTAGGACAGGATCACAAGAACAGCTGAACGGGGCCACGATTACAAGTAAATAGAATAAGGCGGTGCATTACCATGACAGTTCAGCTGATGTTTGATCTAGAAAATTTCTTACCCCCGTGAAGTTATTTTTGACACGGCAAATAATGAGCACCATTTATCAGCAAGTGAAATAATGTATCCTATGTAGATTTTTCTTCTTAAAAAACATTTTCCATGATCACTTGTTTTTCTTTTTTGGTTTTGAGCGTTGGAACCGCTTTTTTCTTGCTGGCACATTTCCTCTCCAGTCTCATTTAAGGTGTTGAAATCGACTCTCCATACAGTTTGTGTAAGCCATACTTTTGGTTTGGTTCAGGGTTTGTTTATACGAAATGCTAGCTCATGAAATACGGTAGCAGTTGCTTATTATTGATGTGGTCCTAAGATTTGGTTACACCAAATGCCAATTCATTTATGTACACATTAGCAGCTGCTCCTTCCTTAGATGTGGTCCTAAATGTCAAGGATTTAACTTGTTGGGCACCGTCATCTGAAAGGACAGTTTCGGTACCCATTTTTTTCTCTCTTGGATTAACATGTTCTGCCCCCCTCATGTCCTGCATCAGGAAATACTTTGTGTGAAGAGACCTAGCCTCTGCTTCCTTTCCCTTTTACTGCTAGCAAGGACAAGGAAAGTTTCAAAATGGACATGCCCAGCTCTTTGCTCCGATCGTCGAGAATTTATTTATTTATTTTTGATACAGGAAGTCTAAAGAGGTATTTGACCTTGCCTTTGTACTAGAAATGGACATTGATCAAAATTTTCTTTTGTTGGGTACAATTTGCAAGCACGGGTTATGTTTACAACATTGCTGATCTTATTGCCCATGTGTGTCCATCATGCTTTCTTTCCAAAAAGCTCCGAAAGGGCCTCAGCATCTGATTAACTTACTGAACACTGATTGAGAGGTGCATCTCGCGTAAGAGCCATCGCTCTGCTTCCGTCTTTACGTCGCTTTACAGCACCAAACCATTTACTTAACCAGCGTTGGAGCTGCAATTATTCCTTTTGCTCTTTGCGACCAGTCTCAGAAGTAATCAGATTGGTGGTTAACTGATTTTGGACCACAAAGATAAATCTGACAGTTACTGCAGTAACTGAAAACAAAAAATTCCATCAAGCTAAAGACAGATGAAAAGGAGCAGGGCATGTTTGCTCTGTCGTCTGTGGCTCACAGTGTGCACACGCCGTATCAAGGAGCAGGGCATCAGTGTGTTCGGGTCATCAGACCACAAAGAGGATTCAGTCTTCCCTATCATATCGAGATTGAGCCACACGCCGCCGCCGCCGCCAGAGAAGCTTCGAATCGATCAGCAGCACGACGTCATGGAGGATGCAACTTGGCGACGATCAGCTCATCTTTTTTCTTTCTTTTCCACGCTACCTTTTGCATCCTAAATTCGGTGGCAACACCACCATTGAAATTGGGGTTGGACGAGGAAAGCGAGTTCCCCTTGTCTGCCACCCTCTCCTCGGCTCTGGCCGGTTGGCGCCAAGTGTGTAGGCCCAAACATTTCTTCAGTCAGTCGATGTTGGCATCCCCCACTACTTTTCTCAAAGGTGGTTAACCGTTTCTTTCTTCCATTCATCATTCAACCAAGTACATCATTTTTCCACAATAAATGTTGCGATTAATTATCAGGTGGAGATTGGATTAACAGCCAAGTAAGTTGTGTGCTACCTCACTAACTACCTCGAGTTCCAAATCATGGTCAAGATACAGCAACCCAAAAATGCTAAGAAATATATAATTGGTGTGAAATGGCTGTACAAAGAATCGGAAAATGGCATATGCTTATGTGTGTTGACGCGGCGGGTTTGGCTTTGACGCCGCCGTCGTCGAGTTGTTGAGAATAATTTGAGTGAGATCATATCATGCCTGAGCTGCGTTTGCTGATCAGTTCATCATCATGGGTACCCTGTGGCGAGGCAGTCCTCCCAGAACTTGCGGTCCTCCTCTTCCCGCTCCGCCGCGCGCTTCTGGTCCGCCTCCTCCTCCGGCTCCGGCGGCGGCGGCGGAGGGAACGCGCCACCGACGCCGGCCCTCGGCCGCCGCTCGCCACCGCCGCGTTTCCTCCCTCGTAGTCGTCGGCGGCTGCTTCTTGGAGCTCCTCCTGGTACTGGTAGTAGCTGCACTCGTCTCCCTCGACGCAGCTGCTGCAGCCGTCGTCGTCGTCGTCGTCCATCTCCTCGCCGTGGACTCGGTCGCCGCCGCGCCGCGCTGGTGCGGCCACGGGCACGACTCCGCCACGCTCTCGCCGTCGCTGTCGTCGTCCATGTCGTCGAGCGCGACGGCGTCGGCGCGGGGCGGCCGTGGGAGCGGCGCGAACTGCGGCTTCGGGTGCACGGTGGTGGCCATCGCCGGCGAGAGGGAGAAGGCGCGCGCGGCGAGAGTGACACGGACGGAACCCGAGGCTATTTATATAGAGCTTGAGGGCTGACCACCGCGCGTGCGCGGCGAATACGCCAAGCCGGCATCAACTAGTCCTCCTACTGCTTCATTTTTTTTTCTTTCTCAAAAGGATACCTTTTGAAGAATAAGATAGAAACTACAAACACGGTTGAATATCTTACGATTTCCACGGGTCCCATGAATGAACGAATAATGTTTTTTTTTGGCGAGAAAAAATGAACGAATAATGTGTTGTACACTTGTATTAGACCTGATCACACGGAGCCTACGGGAACCGAGCTGCTCATGAACAGGTCTAGTTATGATTAATTCTTACTCCACTGCTGGCTAGCTAGCCTATAATTAATACACCAACTAACCACCCATGTTTCTAAGTACAGTAGGCCATGCCCAGAAAACCACTAGTTCTAGTTCTAATCCACTGTTCATGGACAGTTTTTCCATCAGCTGAAAAATGGCATTCTGAATCATTCAACTAATTCTAGAAACGTTTGTCTGACTCTAGTAACTTCTTGCAAAGGTCGAGCGGCGGTATACCGTGTAAAAGCGAAGCGAGGCCTGGAGCTTGGAAAGTGCCCAAGCTACCTCTAGACAAAACAGAAGGGAAGAGCCCTGTCGACATATAATTTATATAATTTTGATGATCAAATTATTAACTCGATCCATTTGCATTGCAAGACTCTGAGAAAAAGAAAACACTGACTTTTAATTAGGAGCTTCCAAGTTTGACTTTAATGACATTTCACCTCACATTTTAGTATTGGCCTCCTGCATCAGCCAATGCCTACAATCAATTGTTCATTATTAACGTAGTCATAAACTAAAGACAATGGGAAAAAAACGGAGAACCACTATGTCCTTGAAAATTGCCACAGACTAGGTTTCATGAGGTTTATTGTAAAAAAGAAGATTGTCATTCCAACAAGCAAAATTGACCAAAAGATGGTGGCCAGATAGTTTCACTGGGCTATGCATATGTGCTTTTCATTTGACGCGTGAACGAAATTTATAATCCTTCCGTTTTTAAGTGGTAAAATTGACTTATATTGGTTATCTAAAACGTTAAAAAGAGAGGTAGTAGATTTTACCACTCTCACGACTGATTTGGAACGGCAAATGAGCTGTTAATCACTATACTTTTGGTGAGAGGGATGTGTGAGAGGCCCGTGCCAGATCAAGGCGGGAAGATTAGGTACGTTCCATCATGCATGCGTCTAATATCCCTTCCGGTGGCGTGGTGGGTTTGGAAGTTCTAGATGGACAGACAAATTAAAGCTAGCTAAGCACCAGCAGCAGTACGCGCCGCGCCGGCTTTTGGCTTTCTTCCCTCCCCAGCCTTCTTCTAGAAGCGCTGACTCCGTGCTCGCCTTCTAGATGCCCGGTGACGTCCACCCCTTTGGCTGCTACTACAACCAGATCCGCAGCTGCCGGTCTGCTCTCTTCTTTTTGAGTAAGATAAGAAAAACTCAGCAGTTTCGACGACAGCTCGATCTTGCCGTGTCCGTGCCATCAACGTCGTCCTGACCGCTGGCTGTGGTGAACCGGCCAATGTCGTCGATTGCGTCGTCGTGGTCTATCGCTTGCGAGCTCCATTTGGTGCGGCACTCATCACTGGATCGATCATTCCCTTGTAATAACGTGGTTAATTGGCTTGACACGTTGACTTCTCTTTTCCCCATGCTTTTGGGTCGCCCACAAATTTCTGCCCTCCCGTTTTTCTTTCAACGTGGAGGAAGTTAGCTGGTGAAAGAAACGACGGGTTGTGGTTGAAAATCTTGGCGATTTCTTCTCGGTAGCTGTAGGCGCACGGTCTCGGCACGTACTCAATTCAATGCATCGGCTTGTGTGTCAAATAGTTTGACGGGGACGTCCTCCCCTCCCCATTCGGTGGAGCTCACGCGGAGACGGGTCGAGCAGAGGCCGCGTCAACGTCGAAGAGATTGTTAGGCTCTCTGATTGCAGTTGCTGTAAGCTGGATTAGTAGGCGACGACGAGCAGTTGTGCACCCAGATGCCGAGCCTGCCTGCCTAAAACTACAAGCGTTGCAGATCACTTGCAGCGATAATAATAAATCTCAGACACAATCGCAATCCCAGATACATGTTTCATTGTTAAACGCAGTGTATGATATTTTTTTTAACTGCAAGTGTCTTTTTTCTACTGCAAGTGTCAGCGACGCCCCCC